>WUAP02014570.1:0-19763 GCA_015163945.2 Stichodactyla helianthus | reverse complement strand
CTGGCCGGCCCCCAGACCATATACGACCAACCCCTTGCTCTAACCACGGTTCACGTCGATTTGAAAGAGCAAAATAAGCTAGTCTTTGTGGTGCATTGTTTTGGCATGCATTGTTGTGGTAATTCTTTGATAGCGATGGACTAGTGGTCTAATGCGTTGTGCTTTCAAGTTAGTGAGTCAAGCTCTTTTGGGCTGGGTTAGTACTCGGATGGGTGACCACTGATCGCTACTTGGTGAATTTAGAAATTTTATTAATTTTTCATCTTCGATTATACCCTTCTTTCTTCGGAAAAAAGATATTAATCCTCAGTTCATCTAGTCCTTAGCACTTCGAACAACACTCGTCTGTATTTTAAATGCATGTTGTATTTTATTATGCGTGGTATTATAAGTAAGGTATTATAAGTAAAGTTTATTGTTATTGTTATTGTTATTGTTATTGTTGTTATTGTTGTTGTTATTGTTATTGTTGTTGTTGTTATTAATTTTTATTATTATCCTTGTATTCCTTGTAATTTTTTATTTTATTTCGGCCTTCAGGCCGTAATGTTACTGTATTCGATTTGACAACCCATAATATTTGCTGTGCCTGTCAATTAGCTGTCACTATATTTCCTCACGTCGAATCATATTCGTCGAATAACGTGTTTTAGTTGGCGGGATGAACTTTGAAGTTTGATGTCGCGGCAGAAAGTAGTGCGCATGTTCACGGGCAGACTGTTCACAGATAGCCTGCTTTGCATCCGAACAAACTGTTTGTTCAGCACGCAGGCTATGCACAAACAACTTTCTACTTTTTCTGCAGGCCACTAAGTTTTCTCGCATATGTTCCGTTCTCATGAGCAACAGCCATACGGCCTAAAATATCCCCGAAATATCATTGCTTTGTAGGCTTGTTGTCCCTCCAAACAATCCATAGATGCTTTGCGAACTCGACTCGAACCTAATCCTTCGCTTGATTTGGGAAAGGCGGAATCAATACCAAACTGACTGAAGACGTATTATCAAAAGGGAGAATCTACAGAGCACGCGCTTGATGTAATATATTCATGAAAATACAATGAACAACACATAATACAATAGATAGAACGATATTTATTATCAAAGTCCAGAAGGTACAAAAGTCTAGTTATGGGATAGCTGTGGTGTCCCTCCTTCCACCCAAACGAGGCTCTCTTACAAGATTCCAACATGTCGTCTATCAAGGCGTTGAACCCAAAAGCCGAAGTAGCGCGATTCTCTGCAGCTTTAGAAGTCAATATGACGGCTGCTAGAGGACTACAAGACGTACTGAAGACTAATTTAGGGCCTAAGGGAACCATGAAGATGTAAGTATTTCATTAAAGCCAAAGACGGTATCTTCTCTGGCGAGCACGTGTGTTGGGTCATTTTTACCGGCGAACTGTCAACTGTGATGCTATTTGCTTTAGATTTGGACGTGGTATTAATAAAAGTACTTAAAAGTCTATCTAGGTTCGATACCTTTTTTTCGATAAAAGTACGAGAAGTGTACAATTCTAGCCATCTTAAAAATAACTTATAAAATTGTACTAAAATTCAAAGTGACAGTCGGCCATTCTGAATAATCTATACAAATTTAAACTGGATCCAGTTCTTGACTTTTCCTCACGTCTTTAGAATTTTCTTTTGATCTTAGTTCAATAAATATATACAGTTTGGTCATGTAGCGCCTTTTTTCATTAAAAAAAACTTTTAAGTTCAAAATCATCATATCCCAACACACCCACCTTACATCCATTTATGTAAATCTTAACGTCCAACAAGTGAATAAGCTTATTAGAATGATTCAGACATTACACTTAGTATGAAATTGAAGAATTCAATAGATTATAGGTAAATGCTACTAAGAATAATGCACCTGTCAAGTTAAGCTGGTTAGGGGGAGGCATTATTCCCACCCCTGGGGCTGGCTAAGACGATTATTCATACATAGTTAAAATTTGCCTGTTTCTTTACAAACTTTCCCTATCCTGGACAATGTTAAGTCAAAATTGCAGCCCATGGGATAGCACATTAAGTCAAATCCTGTCATAGGCCCATCTTCACTCCTACCCACTCCCCACCAACTTAATGTTGATAGTTGCATAACTAAAGACATAATCTAGCTGCATGGGAGATCAACAGATGATAGAAGTTACCACTGTATTTAATGGTATGCACTGGCCGAGACAGTAGTCACAACAAGGTATTTGGCAATAGACTGCGGTCAATCAAAAAATGATATAGATAGTTATAGTAATTTTTGATTGACGGCAGTCCATTGTCAAATACCTTGTCGCAACTGTTGTCTCGACCAGTGTGTAGCATTGAATACAGTGGTAATAAAGAGCTGCATATATGAAATATATTGAATACCAGCAATTACTGGTACTAAGCTTAAAGTAAAACTATAATGTATATTTCCATAACAAATGTATTCTTATTGTTTTCATTCATTAAAAAATTCAAATAAAAGTTAAGTTGGAAATGAAGCTATATAGGATTTGATAAAGATGGAATTGTTGTGTGGAGTATCTAAGGATCAAACTAGACACAGACGTCTTGCTACGTGAAATTTGCTGATTATACAATACTAACAAGCCACTGATTTTTTTTTTTTACCAGGTTAGTTTCTGGTTCTGGTGATATTAAACTAACCAAGGATGGAAATGTTCTTTTACATGAGATGGTGAGTACATGTATGGTCATTCATTTCTAGAAAACATCTTTTCCCCATCTCTGGTAAAAAGGAGATGGTAGGTGAAAGGAAGACCTCAACTAATTCAGTTCAACAGTTCAAAGATCTTTAAGATTTAGCAAAATATCAGCAAAGCATAAGGCCAACAACATTGTTTTGATTTTTTCAGTACCAGTAGGCTGTTACTAATAGACCTGTAGTAGTATACCCAATAACAGACTGATTAGTCTGCTATAACTTCCTCCACCACCACCACTGATCAAAGCACAGATTCATGTCAACACAATGGATTTGACATTTCTAACATTGTGTTAATATTTTGATATTTTATTGGCCAGCAAATACAACATCCAACAGCATCACTTATAGCAAGAGTTGCAACAGCTCAGGTAATGTACCAGTAACCAATAAAAAAGGATAGAAGACTTGCAGCCAGTTTCATTCAAAATTGATTATGAACTAAAGGAGCACGAAAATTAGAGAAGTTATTAGAGACTTAAAATAAGAAAGTACATTAAGAACCCTAAGAGAGATTTATGTTCAAAATGTTTCAAAAATATTTTTGGGGTAATCCACAAGCGAATATTTGTCTTGTGACAATAGAATGTTATTAAGAAAGGATAACAGTATTTTACTGATAGAGTTCTTGTGGTAATTACAGCAGTATAAATCTAATGATATAATTGAATTGAATTTTTCATAGGATGATATTACTGGTGATGGAACTACATCTAATGTTTTAATTATTGGAGAACTTTTAAAGCAGGTATGTTTGCTAGTGTTCTTATTGGAAACATTGAGGTATAACAGAAGAAAAGAAAAGAATCCACTCTCTAATTTTGATATTGTTTGTATATTATGTCAGTCAACAATAGACTTTCTGATAATTAATAATTTTTCCCCTTCTTTCTCAACAGGCTGATTTATATGTTTCAGAGGTATGTATACGTGACACTTAATTATGGTATTTAATTAAAGAGTCTTGATAGAAATGCTTATTTGCTTAACTTAAGAGACTGGAAGTTGTGCACAATTGTAAATTACCTAATTAAGAAGATATTTATAGTGATTTTTTTCTGCCAATCGGCAATAATGCATAGAAACTGCATAGTTATCCTGAATAATGTCTTGTAGCCAGAATAATAATCATAATGCATCAGTGTCTGTCATTTTATTTCTTTTTGTGTTCTGTAAGGCTGCCCATAGTTTGTGGTTAGCTTGTTGTTCTGATATCGATATTCTAATTTCCAGGGTCTACATCCCAGAGTAGTGACTGAAGGGTTTGAAATTGCTAAGAAAAAAGCTTTAGAGGTAAGAATGATGTTAACCTTAGAAACTAAGACCTTTGCTTGTGAGGTACACATAATGTATTGTGACCTAATGATGTACTATATTATGTGGCCTAAAGGTCAAGAGTTCAAGCCTTGGCCACTGCACTTACATGTGGCATTGTGCTCAGGTAAAAACATTATCAAAGAGCTTTGCTACTCCACCTAATTTTATAAAAGGACATGGAAGTTCTATAGGTGGGGACTGATGATAAGGTAGCATCCCATCTGTGAGGAAGTAGTGAAATTTCTAGACACTTTTTTTAGTTAAATTATATACTTTATTAGTGCTCAGTGTCAGTGTTTTTCATCACTGGCCCTTGGGCTGGTGGAGCTGAGAAGTTACTAGCCAAGAGATAACCTATTGGCTGGTGGTTCTAAAGTTTTACTAGCTAAAGGTAATTTTTACTAGTGACAGACTAGTGGATTACCATTGAGGTAAAAAACTGAACATAAGCACTAATGTTGATAAGTTCCCAGTGGCTTTTCCAGTTTTGCTTGTGACAGACTTTAACTTAAAGATAACCTTATAAAGCCTCTAATTTGTATGGCAGTGCCATTTGACTGTCAGTACAATCTGCATCTAATCTTTTGACCAAACTACAACTAACTCCATAAATTGTATCAATTTCCCCACAGGTTTTGGAGGAAGTGAAAGTAAGCAAAGAAATGGACAGAGAACTACTTATGAATGTAGCAAAAACTTCCCTTAGGACAAAAGTACACTCAAAGCTGGCTGATCTTCTTACTGAGGTAAAAGAAAGTTTCTCTTAACAACACCTGAGGTAGTTTATTAAGATTTCTTACATTTATACAGCTATTTCATAAAAGGCTTTCAGAGCCAAAGGTAATGGGCCATTACAATACCAAATGGATTAGGGATCTCTTTTGTTTGTGTCTTAGAAGACAGACCACCAGTTGATTGATGCCAGCCCCAGCTAGCAAAGATTTTAGATGGAAAGTCCTTTCAATTTCATTATATTTTATTGTATTTTATACAGTATTGATATAACTTTAAATGTTATTATTCAATGTTAGGTTGTAGTTGATGCAGTACTTACAATACGAAAGCCTGGTACTCCTATAGATCTACACATGGTTGAGATTATGGAAATGAAACACAAGACTGATACAGACAGTCAGTAAGTTAACATTCATTCAGGCAGTATTCTTCTGTAGGGGAGGTGTGGATATTTTCTGTACACACGTACAGGAAAAAACGTAAAGATTCCAATTGGTAAATCACTGGTAAATATTGATATATCTATGGTTAACTATGGTATATCACTGGATATATCATTATTGGCAAAATGGCCATATACCAACCTTGGTGTAATGGTTACATATTCCAACAATGGCTGATCAACCAATGATTAAATGATCAACCAGTTAATCTACTAATATTGGTAAATGTTGGGATTAGTTTACCAGTAATAAACCAATGATTGAGTTGATTTCCCAAAGTATAATATACCAGTAATGTGCCAAAAAGACTACATTTAAATCATAACATTTTTCCTGTGTTATTTTAATCTTGCTTTCCATTAATGTTTAGGTTGGTGAAGGGTCTTGTTATGGACCATGGAGCACGACACCCTGATATGCAAAAGAAGACAACAGATGCTTATATCTTGACGTGCAATGTTTCCTTTGAATACGAGAAGAGGTTAGACTGCCTTTGAATACTTTAAAATACTTTGTAAGGTCAATGCTACCCAATTGCGCTCTTCCATGGAGAAATTTGAGGCAAGAAAGAGAACATACATTGATCAAAATCAAAACCAATCATACAATATGATCTGACTAAAAAATAATGGAGATAAGCAAATGGGCCATCAGTCAATAGTTTGTGAGGCACAGCCAAATGAGGTATTTGATTTATAGCCCATGAAGGCAAGAGGTCTAATTGTTTTAGTATAAACAAGCTAGTTGGACAGTGATAGAGAGCAATCAAAACCTCAAAAATTTGGCAACAAAGAAATGTATGGTTGTCCAGACTTTTTGTTCAGAAACTATACATTTCTTTGTACATTTGAATGGCTGTAAGTCGTTCAGTATTTATCTGATTAACACCAAACTTCAGAATTTTGTATAGCTTGGTGTGCTCTTTTCTGGCTATGTGAGTTTTGTGTTGTCATCATCAACTCATACTAAGTCCCTCATGATATGAAACTCTGCAATGCTCAAGGGAAGCTCAAGGGAATTTGTCAGTCAGTCATCAGCCATTGTTGTTCATTTAATTTGCTGAAGATTCTAAAATAATTTTTATTTATTCTTAGTGAGGTAAACGCTGGGTTTTTCTACAAGTCTGCTGAAGAAAGAGCTAAACTTGTTGCAGCAGAAAGAAAGTTTACTGACGAGAAAGTCCAGAAAGTTATTGACTTCAAGAAAAAAGTGAGCTTAATTTTTCCCAAATCTACAATGATTACAACACTTTCAAAGGTGCTCCATGATCCCTATGATCAAAACTTAGCACCTCACTTTCAAAGGTGTTCTGTGGTCATTTTATTTTATTGCCGAGTCTGCATTCATTCGAAACTCTAAAACAAAGATGCTTGAGAAAATCAATCACACTTTAAGAGCTATTTCAACATCGACAGGTTTTTCCTTTGATTTTTATGATTGAGTTTACCTTAATTGTATTTACCACACAGGTTTGTGAAGGTACAGATAAAGGATTTGTGGTGATCAACCAAAAGGTATTTCACTTTAAACTACCAGTACCGGCAGAGCAGAAAAACCTTTTTATTTCTTTCATCATGAGGACATCTATCCGTTTTTAAGTTCAATATTTTGTAAACACTCTCTTTTTGGCCCAAACAACAAAATATATGAAATGTGAGCAGAATTCAGTGAATACGATTTTGAGATATAACGCCTTGTACTTGGGGAGAGGTGACATTTTGATCAGCAGAAAAACTGACATTTTCATGAATATCTCCAAGTAGGTTTTACTCTAGTTTGACAAGATTTTGTCACAAGTTTGTAGCAACAGTGAAACAAATAAAAGCCTTATCGTTTTGGCATATCACTTCCTAAAAATAAAAAAAAAACCTTGAAAGTAGCGGCCTTGTTGTTTTTCTGCTCTGCCACCAGTACCAGGCTAAAGAGCTTAAAATATCTTTTTACAGTATACATGATTACATGAGGCTTTCATAAATTCAATTGCTTTAATAAAAAGTTGCTTTCTTATGACCTGTAAAGCATTGTTTTATTTTTGCTCACAGACCTTTCTCATGAGACATTCACATTTATTCCCATGAGAATAAAAACTTTGTTTATGCCAGTTCAAACTTCTTCTGAAGTGCTTGAATACGAGGCTAAAACATTGTCAACATGGTCAACAAATGAGAAAAGCATATTGCATTAAAAGGGAGGGGCACTCAATTGCATGAATAAACAGAATAGTTTTTCAATTCTCATGGGACAATTCCATGTGCAGTGTATAATGTAAACCTTGTAGCATGGACTTGATGTTTTTTCCTTGTTGTTTCCTTCAGGGTATAGATCCTTTCTCCTTAGACATGCTTGCTAAAGAAGGCATTGTAGCTCTTCGAAGAGCAAAGAGGAGAAATATGGAAAGGTAGGTTATGTTGACAGAACAAGAAGACTTGTCTATACTCCCCTTTAAGCACACATTTTGCATTCCTAAAGGCACAAAATTACATGGTACTTTTGCTTACAACTGCTGCATGTGATCTGCTTTCGCCATGCTTAGAACATGCTTCACATAAATCAACCCTCAGGGGTGGATCTAGGATTTGGTATAGAGGGGCTCACACAAGAAAAAAAAATTGAAATTCAACTTGAAAAAACTGAAAGCATAAAATTAAAAAAATTGTTTTTTAAGTAGAAGATGATGTTCCAAGGTAAGAAGGTGTACAGCAAGGAAAAAGCTGTAAGGTTGATTTATGCAAAGCCATTTGTGTTGCAAGCAGATCACATTTCATTTGTAGGCAAAAGTTGTACTTGGTACACGATGTAATTCTGCCTTAAAACACTATCATTTTCTTCACTTTTTTCATATTTTCCCCTCAGGATTCCTTTAGCTTGTGGTGGATTAGCTGTGAATTCAGTAGATGATTTGACACCTGACGTGTTGGGACATGCAGGACTAGTGTATGAGCATGTTCTGGTAAGTTTTTCCTTTTTCTTTATGACACACTTTGGATGGGGCATCATGCAATAGAGAACAACAGAGAATAGTGTATTCATACTAGTGCCTATTAGTTCAGATGGCCAATCTCAGTCAATTCACTGATTGACCCCTAGCCGTCATGTGGTATACGTAGTGTTTACAACATGAGCAGCCGTGTTGTATCAGAACTTACAACACGAGCTAAAGGCGAGTGATTGTAAATCTGATACAACACGGATGCGAATGTTGTGAACTACTTAAACAATGTCTAGGTGTGGGTTCTCATATTCTACTGATTTTTTTCGAAATGAAACAAATTTGGCTGAGAAAATCTAAGTTAAAGTTTATGCAAATCAAAGACAATTTTGTATCTGGATTACAACCTCCATGGTCACTGATTTCTATTGTGTTTTGCTCATTAATTAATCATGAAGTGTTTAATTTGTGTTATGGTCACCAAAATGTTTGGACATTGTTCAAAAATTAGTACATTCATAAGGCAATCTGATAATAGCGCCCAAACAATTTGGTGACCGTAACACAAAGTATACCATGTGATGGCTAGTGGCCAATTGGTAAATTAGGCTTGAGTTCCTGAGAAGCCAAGCAAACCAACCAACCAGCCCAAGCCCTCCAATCCACACATTTTTCAGAATAGTCTTGTTTCGCATTCCATAATTACCGCTGTAACCCTTGACCACGGATTCATTTGTACAGGCTTAGCCTCATTTAAGAGCAAATTATTCATCAATACCAACGGCAATGCGAAAAATGTACAACTTGAACAATACAAACACTTTTCAATTCCACGGACTTTCACTAGTATCTATGAATAACTTACTTATAAATGAGGCTAAGCCTGTACAAATGAGTCTGTGATCATTGAAAACAGCAGTTTTATGGAAAGTGAAACTGGACTATTCTGCCTCAATGTTAAACTAAGTCGTTGTTTACTCAGGGTGAAGACAAGTACACGTTCATTGAGGATGTAAAGAACCCTGAGTCTGTTACTGTTCTTATCAAAGGTTAGTGTCCTCACAGATAACTGACTCACTAGCTGCCTTTCAAGTGTCTTCTGACATCACGAGTGTTGATTAAAGAGCACAGCTGTGTGATATAACAGCATGGTATTGTAAATAAAGTAAAACTTCTGTAGAAAGTATATCTCAATGCTCTTACATCACATAGTTTTTAGCCAATCAATTTTTAACACTTACATTAAATATGTACTTATTGATTGAAAATGTCATCATTTTGTTTAAAGGACCAAACAAACATACACTCACTCAGATCAAAGACGCCATTCGTGATGGGCTCAGAGCTGTTAAGAATGCAATTGAAGATGGTAAGTTGAATTTAGGAATTCAATATGAAATGGGCCAGCCTGCTAACATGGGATCTTGAGAACTTGAACGGACTGAAAATTTTATCACAAAATGGCGGGGGTGATGTGGCGGGGGTGATGTGGCGGGGGTGATGTGGCGGGGGTGATGTGGTGGGAGTGATGTGATGGAAGTCTTTGGACCAGAAGTGGGTTTCAGAGGCTGTTTACTCTCACTCCAGTGACTGTCTTCAGACGAGATGTGACATCATGTCTGAAGTACAGTCGCTGGGGAGAGAGTAAACAACCTCTGCAACCCAGGGTAGGATTCCAGAGGTTCTATTGTCTCTTCAGTTTTGATACTACCCATCTAAAACTATGAAAGCTGGAGCAAGAATAAATAGCATCTGGATCCCAGGGTTGAGGTCCTTTGTTTTCATTCAGAGAGTCAAAGTTTCAGAAATTAGGGGTTGGTCTATTTTTGTTACCCCTCCCCTTAAATTTACCGTGTCTCTCTTAGCACCCTCTTTATTGAGCCTAAAAAATGCTGCCCCCTCCCCCTCTAATTAGTGACTGGTCCCTTATTTCAGTTGACGGAAGCCAAACCCAAGTTTTCCGAGTTTTGAACAAGAAATTTTTGATCGTGAACAGTACAAAATTTCCTCCATGCTGTTTAAATGCTTCATTGGGGTATTAACAAAGCCCTTTAAAACATACGACCTTTCAGCAGTCTATGGTTGGTGTTCCCTCTCAATTGAGTAAGCATTGGTTTCAAGGGATGTTGAAATCCTTTTGCTGAGTTTCACATTTGAATGCCTCAATGATTCAACTTTATTGAGTAACCAGTTTTGAACGAAATGGAACCCTTTTCAACCTCCTTCCCCTACCCCTACCCCAGCTCAAGGAGGGGAAATCTGTAGGGATTAGACCAAGACCAGAAAATCCCTGAAGTTAGAGAATGAACATCCGAATCAGCTCGCAGAGATGAGAAGTGAACTTCGTATCAAAGTGGCATCCTTGACTGCGCTTTTTTACTGAGGTACGCTCTGCTCGATCGGTGTTTCACAGGCTCTGTAGTACCTGGTGCAGGGGCCTTCGAGATAGCAGCACACGCAGCTTTAGTCGAGTCCAAGAAATCAGTCAAAGGCAAAGCAAGACTCGGAGTTCAAGCGTTTGCGGATGCTCTATTGATCATCCCAAAAACCCTGGCAAGAAACTCGGGATTTGACTCCCAAGAAACAATGGTTAAGCTACAAGAGGAATACGCTGATAGTAAGACGCCAGTGGGTGTAGACTTGTCTTCTGGCGAGGCTCTCAACCCTGCTGATGCTGGTATATGGGACAACTATCGAGTCAAGAGACAGTTACTAAACTCGTGGTACGTTGAAAGATGTAGAGCGCGATGAATATATTCCTAAAGTGACTCTTTTTCCTTTTTTGGTTTAATGGGTTTATGAAAATGGTTTACTACAAGATAGAAAATTTTAGATCTTGTAGAACGATTCTAAAATTAATTTTTGCGCTCATTTGTTTATTCGTTCGTTCTCTTTATTAATCAATTTTTCGTCCGTTAATTTGTACATTTACTCATCCAACCTTTTCTTTAATCTTTCATTCTCTCTTTCCTGTATGTCTCTTTTTTTTTTCTTTTTGTCTCTTATATTTTTTCTTTCTTTGTTTTCATTAGTTTATTAACTTTGCCATTCATTCGTTAATTTGATAATTAATTGATTGATTAAATATAGTCTAATTCCTATTTAATAATAATGATGATGATGATAATAATAGGCTTATTTAACAACTTATCCGTTTGAATTTTTAAAATGCTATCGTAAAAACTAAATTACAAAAGATTAAAGACTTCAATAAAGAACTTAATTATACATTAAATTGAATAATGAGAAAGGTAAAATTCTATAATTCAAAAATAACATTTATCCTAACTACTATTTTAAAATAAAACAATTCGAATTCTAAAAGAAAGAAAAAAATCCTCTAAAAAATATCTGCTGCATAATTATTTAATCTAAAATCATCTGATAAGTCCTTGTTTCGAAACGGGGTTCTCGATCCTCTTACACATAAGTGAACAGTTCTTAGTATTTCAAAACTCAAGAGAGTTCTTATTCAAGTTATTACAGAGGCGTAATTGATTGATTGATTGATCATTGATTTCAAAACTCAATAGAGTTCTTATCCAAGTTATTACAGCGGCGTAATTGATTGATTGATCACTGATTGATTGATTTTTTAACATACAAATAGTTTCCCGGCCTAACGTTTTTCTATCTTACTTTTCAGCACTGTCATTGCTGGTAATCTTCTACTTGTCGACGAAATCATGCGAGCTGGAATGTCATCGCTCAAGGGTTGATCAATCCTCTGTTCTCTATGATTAGCATGTCTGCCTGTGGCTTGTGTAATGCGTGAATCAGTCTCAATATTTTAATCGATTCTTGCCTCTGTAGCGTTTAAAAACCCACATTAGAACGCCTGACAAAAGCTTGGGATCATTGTTTGACAAATTAAAAAAAATCTTTCATTTCAATGCTCTTCTATTTCTCTGAAGTTCTGTGTACTTGTTCTGTTCAACATAGTTTTAAGGCTCCGTCCACACTAGTGAGTTCTCGAATGGGTCCGTTTTCGTCTCACCGAACCGAAAACGCATCAATAGCTTTGCTTTCACACTGGCGTCTTCATAGCGTTTTCGCCCGTCACGCTAAAACGATCATACGTAGATACGATCGGAAATAACACAAAATCATTATCTGCGCATGCCAATACAAGCACGATCGCGACATTTCTGTCATTACCGCGGCTTTCGCAGATAGGATGACTAGTACTTCGCCGCCATGTTGGCGGTATAACACCAGCATGGACACCACTTCTTTGTCTTGTCACCTGTGGCTTTTGCAGATAGGATGACGGTCACTTTACCACCGCCATGTTGGCGGTATAACACCAGCATGGACCCTATGTCTTTGTCTTGTCGCCCGTACCTTTTGCAGATAAGATGATGAGCACTTCACCACCGCCATGTTGGCGGTATAACACCAACATGGACCAAGTCTCTTTGTCTTGTGGCTCGGTTTTTGGGAATGGCTCAAAGGACCTCCATCACTATCGACAGTTTTTAATGAACCGCCGAGATTTATCTGAGATGACCTTGCTCATTGATCCATAGCAGATGGGATGAAGAGCACTGGGCAGGGCGTGCAGTATATCAGTATATCGGCGCAATATCACGTTGTATTTCCACTTTTCGAAGGAAAACCACTCTAGTTGTTCGCTAATGAGAACGATGTGCGATGGCAAATAGCAAAGAAAGAAAACGAGGATGATGACGTAAATCATCCTTAGCAAATCGGATTCCAGATGCATGATTCGGGTGGTTCCTCGCCGGCTGTCAATGCCTGTAGAAGTTGAAGCGTTTCTGTCTATCTGGCCGAGACTCGACAATGCCATCGCCTCTTTTCTGCCCTCATCTTCAGTGGAATGAGCTTCTTTTTTCGTACTTTGGATGTGTTTTTTGACTTTGACGATGACTATGCTGTAAGAAAACACCATGACAATGAAAGGAACCACAAACTGCAGCACCAACAAAGTGATGGAATAGTTGTCACTCATGCTTTGGTTTTGGAATTGCTCCATGCATATGAGCAAGATCTTTGGCCCGCAGACTTCAATCTCGTAGATCTTTCGCGTTATAGAGGCTGGCAACGCCAGTCCAATGCCCCAAATCCACGAGAACAGAATCAGAAGATACGCAGTGCGCTTAGATGGTCGTTTTTTCCCGGGTTGCACCAGAATATGACAACGGTAGACAGCGATAACAGCTAATGTGAACGTTATCACCAAAGTGCTGCACACGACTAACGGGTTAATAAGTTGACACATGAATTTTCCAAAGACCCACGACCATGGTGCTGACGTGTAGTGAAAAATAAATGGATAGGTGACCGTTATGACGATTTCTGCTAGAGCAAGGTTACTGATGAGATTGTATATAAACGGCCTGTTGGACATCCTTGTTGCTCCACGGTACACCAAAATGTTTCCAGCGAACGCCAAGAACAGGATCAAGCTTACCAGCACAGCTCGTAGGATAAATGATGCTTCAGGCTCTTCAACTCCATTTGGCTTGTCTGATGTACATGAAGTAGTAGATGTATTTGAGTTAGTGTTACTGCTGTTGAACCCTACAATAAAGTTGAAATATATGTCCTTTACTGAAGTAACGAAAGCTTGATTCGTATGTGTGCCTGTCTCTTCCATCTGTCTGTCCGTCTTTCTGCCTGTATCTCCTGTCTGTCTGTATCTCCTGTCTATCTGTCAGTGCGTCGGGCGGGCTGTCTGTCCGTCTGTCTGCCTGTATCTCCAATCTGTCTGTCAGTCCGTCGGGCTGCTGCCTGTATCTGCAATCTCCCTGTCCGTTTCTTGTTGAGACCACAGAGAAGCCGATCAATATTATTAATGTCGTGGGTACCTGGATGTTATGAAACCCCCATGAGTATTATGAATATTACAAGTCTTGAATATGTTAGATAAGTTTATAGATGATATTACATGGGCGAGAACATTAGAGTGGTTTTCATTAACCCTTGAAATACACTTTAGAAAATTCATGAATAATTAATGAGGCCAAAACAATGGAAAATCATAAGCGTGAAGAAGTTTTTAATTTCGGTTAAAGATTTGTCCTCATTTGCATTCCACTTTAACTTGAATTTTCTCGGCCAAAATTACTCAATTCATTTTAAAAATCACTACAACATGAAAATATAGTCCTAGACATTTCCTAAGTGATATAAAGTATGAGCGATCGACCTTTATGGGCATAAAATGCCCATAAAGGTCTCCCGCTCATACTTTATATATTACTTAGCGTATTACGCTTTATTACACTTCGGTTCTTTTGTTTTTCATTGTGTCTATTTGGCTATTGCACTCTGGTTGGTACACTTTGTTTCACGGGTTAATGAAAACCACTCTACCACTGGCCGCTTGGAGATACGAATTCTATCTTGTGTTGAATATCTCTCGCTCATTTGCAGTGCTTACTCGTGAGAGGTATCGTCAACACTCTAAGATAAAATCCGTATCTCTGCGCGCTCATGAAATATCCTCTATTTTTCTTATTAGATATTATCGTGGTTAAAACGAATGCAAGATTTTTTCAGACAACTATGACGTAATGTTTTCTCATTTCAGACCTCTTGGGAATAAGATTATTTATTTGAGGTTCACACACATTGTCCTCTCCTCAGTCAAGCTTTGCCGTTGAACAAAGAAGTAAAATTCAGGAGAATAACACATGACGCGAAGTGGTAAAATATAGTTGAAAAGATCTATTCGGAGATCATAAAATGCCATGTAAAATACAAATAGAATTGACAAAACGACTGAACGAATAGTTATTCAGGCAACGTTTGTCTGTCTTGTTTAGCTTGTATGTTTGGATTGGCATAAGCATATGACAAGATTAATTCATATAAAACAGCACAACAACAACTATGATATATTCGGTGGTTATTTCAAAATGACTTCAAAAATACTGAAACTTAACTCGCGAATATACCGTATGCTCATTAAGCATACCCGAGGGTGGGCAGGTCACAGAATGTTGGGGCATTTCTAAGGTTCGGCAAAGAAAGTAGTGGAAATCAGAAAAACAACATGGCTGACAGACAAGGGGGAATCCCACAAATGTAGTAAATTAGATCGATAATGAGAAGTGATCACTGAAGTCCTTTAATGACTGGATGAGGGGTCGGTTATTTTTTTAAGGAGTCACATCAAAGATACTCCAATCCCCCTCCCCCACAGGCGAAAATAATGTCCTCTCCTGTGATAAGAGTTTTAAAAAACTATGGTAAGTCGCTTCGGGCACAGGAAGACGGCAGGAGACGCGGAAAATATTAATTAAAAAGTTCTAAAAAGGAACAAAAAAGCAATGGCAAGCCATCATAGAAGATAAATAACAAACTCTAGAGACGGCAAGATGGCTAGATACAGTCTTGGATGTTATTTAAGGTGGCTCCAAGGAATTATTTTTGAGTCACACTTCCCTTTTGAACTGCAGTTTTGCTTGACATATTCACTTGAACTTCAATGAAATGCTCTATCTTCTTTATCCCCGAAGAGTTAGTCAGAGCTATTTACAGGGAGTACTAAAGGAGGTCTAAGGAAACTTTCTGTGGTGATTTAGCAATAATTTGCGAGTCGTATGGAATGTTGTGACCGCTTATATTTCCAACATGGGGGGAAAAAAACATTTTAAAAATGTTTCAGCGATTTATTCGAAATCAAACACAACTTTTCTTAGCTATAGTAAAACTTTTCCATTTAGTGTGCTACACTCTGTAAATTATAGTGCGATTATTCACATTTCGAGGGTAGCCCGATTTCGAAAGATATTTAGGAGAAACTGTTTTTCAAAAAGTTTGTTTATCGTTGCCATGGAAACGCTGATTAGCATAAAAAGGCCATCGTTCAAAACGTTCATTCAAGTCTAATATCTGGTGTAAAATTCCGATTCATTGAGCTAAAGTATGAGTTTGTATAAGCGGATTCAAAAAGGGAAGTGTAACTCAAAAATAACTCTGGAGCCACCTTAATCACATGACAAACTGTCATGAAGTATTGAGCGCATAGACCGAAGATTGCTTACTTATGTAAATCCATGGAGTTATTCTTCGTTTTCACGTTACGTCATCTGGTGAATTTTAACAAAAGACCTCTCATTAGATCCTTTTGTTCGACCACCAGCATGGCCGCCATTTCTTTTGTCTTTTGATCCTCTTGGGAATGGTTGAAAACCATCAATTGGTAATTTTCTATTTGATACCTAACAAAAATTATCAATCTCTTCTTGTGATATAAAATTTGATGTATGCCTTTTTTTCTTCAAGTTGGGATGCCCACGCAGTCTTGAGAAAAAAGGCTGACAGACGAGATAGACGCTGCCATGTTAAGGCCCATTTTAAAGGGGCGAGTCGTTTCCTACGATAAGCACTGTGATTCTAGCTGGGATGCAAAATCTCGCGTGTAAACTACCAGCAATTGTTAAGCGATTTTCTAAATTCACGTCGCCGATGAATCGAACATGTTCGAATTTAGTGAGATTTTGCGGTGATTCGCGCTGAAATCGCCACTCATGGATCGCAGCTAGAATGTAGAAAAAATCGCCCGAGCAAACGGGCCTTTTGACAAAAGATTTGGCTTAGCTTTCTTCAAAATTATTTAAAGAAACTCTCTCTCTCTCTCTCTTTATTCTTTATTTCACACACCAAGTTACATAAATTATAGATATGCTACACTAGAATATTAACTAAGAGAAATGTGGTAGTAGGCCATAGATGAGAAGATTAATACCGTGTGCAGTGGTTACTGGAGCTTTGGCTTTCGAGTTAACAACTGCCATAGCAAAGTTGGGAAGTTAGGGCCTCATTGGCTCATCATTGTATGCAACTAAAATCTTTTCATACAAACTTTTACTTTTTAATCAAATTATCTTCCTTCTTGAACAAGTTTTACAGAACAATTAGGTTGTTGAGTGAATACACACAGTAAACGCCAATCTTAAAAAGCTCTTTCCAACATGATATTGAATACGTTGAAGAAAACTATACTATAAAGAGGTTCGTGTATCGTCCTCCTCGTGTCTCAGCGACTTGATGCCTAGTGTGTGCCGGCCTTACAATACAACCCGGCCTTTGATATCCCAATTTCGTAAATAGAAGTTCCCCTGAACGCTTTTAATAGATTATGATAATTCTTTGGAAGTGTGAAGAAATAAAAATAATTAGTTATTTAAATAAAAGTAACAATTAGTTATCACTTCTTAGGCTTTAGGCTTTTTTCAGTGACAACGTTAGGTGAATTAGCTACATGCGACTTGAGATTTCAAAATTGCAAAAAATTGCCAAATTTGAATAAATCTTGAAATTTCGAACAGAAAATACAATTAGGAACTAATACCGGAACCCTATAAAACATCCTGATATTTGAATTGGTGAATTTGAACTGTTGCAGATTCAAAATATGTTCAACTAAAACACGTTGTGTAGCCGTTTTTGAGCAATTCGTCGCAGTTGATAAGTTTTCTCCTAAAACTTTTTTTTTTTTTTCAAATATAGTATAAATTGAACTCAAAGGACCATTTCAAAACTCTGATTCATCTTGTCAATGGTTATAGGCAGAGAACTAAACAAACTAATAGACTAAAAATGGTACGCCGATAATCTGAAATAATGCCATCCAAGAAAAACAAAAGTGTGAACATGAGTTTTTTAAATTGTGTTAACTATTCCCACAAGAAGAAAAAAAATAAAAAATCTGATGTTTCTGATCTTTAATACTTGGTTTATTTTGGCCCCTAAGCTCAGCACACATGCCAGCTCCAATTCGCCTTATATCCCGCGCTTTCCCAGGGATAAACGGAGTTAAATTTAAGGCATAATGGATCTATATTTATAGGAAAAACTGTGCCAGATTGGCAAGATCAGAAAAGGTGCATTTGACTGATTTATCCAATGATGACTATGGAGAGAGAGAAAGGTTTCGCTATTACCTGACATTGTATTTCATCCAAATGTATCGACGTGGGCTCAATGCTTTGATAAATCAACGGCCGTAATGCAGAAACGTCTGCTTTAGTGAAAAATGGCTAACGCCTCAGCTTCTACGACTGACTACCAAAGCTCAACTCTGGAATGTAGACTTCCGATGCTGGTGCCGGAGAGCTTCCCGAACTTGTCCTGGTTGATACGAAAAGAACACAGAAAGAGTTAATAAAACCTGGCGCCTTTACTACACGGTCCGTAATAAAACATCCTTTGAACACTTTCAATCCTAAACAAATGATGATAGCTTTTAGCCAATATTGCCAGTGTATACCTTTGTTTGCTCTACAGATAAAAGAAAAAATATTCTTTCAAATGATTTGACTTAGTTGGCATTTGCCAGCTGTCAGCCGCCTATTAGACTGGACAATTTATTATACGAGATAGCTTTCATGCAGATAAGGTTGAGTGTCAAAATGATATCGTGTCCTCAGTGATGTAGCTAGACTCAGTAAAAAGTAGAAAGTTACTCTGGTTTCTGTGTGACTGGATCTAGAGGGACTTACCAGACGTCGTTTCATCATGGATATTCTGCTGGACGATTAATTCTAGATAGTGTTTATTTGGTAAAATAATTACTATTTTCGTTTTTAGACGGCTTCAGGGTGATGATTGAATTAAGTACTCGAGGGGAAAATAGGAAAGAAAGAAAAGAAAAGAAAGGAAAGGAAGGAAGGAAGGAAGAGACAGATAAAAAGGAAGGAAACCTATAATCATTTGTTTGCGGGGTTTTTTTTTATTTGTTATGTTGTTGCTGTTGTTGTTGTTTGTTATTCAAACGATTGATACATTCATTCATGGATATATCTGACTCAGACAATCAGCCGAACCAATCACGTTCGGCAGTAACCAGATTTTCCAGTAAAATCAACATGGTATTTCCCAGGCAGAAAGAATAAGGGATGACTGTGCAATAATCAGCAGGAGGGGATTCTAAAATGGGAGGGGGCAACGTGTTAAATAATGGACCTGGAGAGAGGGGGTTATATCTTAATTTCTTAACGAAGAAAAAAAGGGGGGGTGTTATCTAATTCGGCGATGAATATAATGATAACAAGGGTTTATTAACACAGACAAGTGAAGAAACTTTTTAATGAAGGAAAGTTATCGTCTTCTGATACTAAGTCAGTACAAGAAGCGTGTTCAAACCTAAATGTGAAAGAGATACCTTGCAAAAAACATTTGCAACACTTTGAATTTTTAGACGGAAAGGCGAAGAAAACGAAACTCGATAGAAACTCTATTCCAGATATATGCTGGACAAGGGAAGATGTCGAGGGACTTACAGTTAAGTCTTAAAGTATCTGGAAGAAAGACACAATTGATTGAACGTGTTCTTACATATACGTGTGGTTGTAGATCAACTGATATGGAAGGGGAGCATGGCGACACCTTGATTGAAATCGAAGATAACTCAGAAGAATAGGATGAAATATCTTCAGAAAGTGAACTAAGTTCAGAAAGTCAAGACGAATTGACTGAAAGCAATACAGGACTAGAACACGAAGAAGAGCTAAGTTAGGCCCCGTCCAGTAATGCATTTTCGTTTGAAAACGCATACTTTTCGATGCGTTTTAGCCTTCCGTCCACACTACAACGCAACGAAAACGCATCGATTCGAAAACGCTCTTCAAAGTGGAGACATTTGAAAACG
>WUAP02014459.1:7176-19783 GCA_015163945.2 Stichodactyla helianthus | reverse complement strand
GGCTGGCCGGCCCCCAGACCATATACGACCAACCCCTTGCTCTAACCACGGTTCACGTCGATTTGAAAGAGCAAAAACGTCTAGTCTATCTGGTGCATTGTTTTTGCATGCATTGTTGTCGTAATTGTTTGAAAGCGATAGACGAGTGGTCTAATGCGTTGTGCTTTCAAGGCAGTTAGTCAAGCCCAGTTGGGCTGGGTTAGTACTCGGATGGGTGACCACTGATAGCTACTTGGTGAATTAAATTTTTTAAATTTTATTTTCGATTTTATCTTTCTTTCTTCGAAAAAAATCTAAGGAGAGGAAGTCTGCTGTTCTTAATCTTGAGCATCTAGTCCTTAGCAATTGGAACAACACTCGTCTATATTCCTTATTTTCTTGTATTCCTGGTACTAAATCCCTGTCCCTTCAAACAATTCATATATGCTTTGCGAACTCGACTCGAACCTCCGCTTGACTTGGGAAAGGTGAATTGGGTACCGCATTTTCGTTCGGGCCGAACTCACAGACATTCTTCCTCTTAACTTTTAAAACAAATACTAATTCTATTTTCTGATTTTTCATCAGAATTGTTATCAACACCTTTAGCAATCTGTTGATCTTCAACTTCGAGTCCGTGGAATGGAACTATAATTTACAACCCGAACGTCCCGAGGGACTTGGACGGCTTAACCTCTACAGCAAACATTCTCCACGCAAACTCTCGCGTCACTACGTGCGCGCGCAAAGGCTCATGCGCGCGGACACCAAAGATAGCCTCCCCTCCAGACCTCCCTCGCGAACAGCCATCGTTGGAACTGGTGACGATCCTGCCAAGAGAATCAACAGTGCACCTGTGAGGCTATTCCACCGCAATAGCACACTAAATAGCATTAATAACCACGTGACCAGGATCTCCAGTTCAAGAACGAAAGCAACTAGGCCCCAGTCTTCTCCCGCTAAAGTTACGTCGAGTAAGAACGGCGCCGAGTATAACGTTGCCCCGTTTACTCCTAACGATAGTATTAGAGACAATGCTTATTTTACTGATGTCTTACAGACCTATCCCAAGCCTCCACCTTTGCCAGATAACCGGGCAGCACACATTATATCACGTGGTCGGTCTGCCCCAGTGTTTAGAACCCAGACTCTTCCACCGCATAGGAGAGGATGGACTACTTCGGCTGAAGAGGTTATTAAGCCTTGTGAAAACAGGATTATGATCTCTCCGTCGGACGCCAGGATTAAAGTGGGAAAGCAGCGTCCGAAAAGTGCCCAGGAAAGTAACAAAGTGTCCATCTCGACTAATCCTTTGAAGAGTCTGTCTTGTCTGAACCTGAAGACCTACTCGAACCAATTGCAGTATGAAGAAGACTTGAAGAGTATGACTGGGAAAGCGCGGAGTTTAAAAACTAAAGCGCATCACGTCAGAGCGATGTCCACTGACCAGCCACACCGACATAATTCGTATGTCGCCTTTGCGTGTTAAAGAAATTTCCTGTGCACTGACAACGGAAGATTTGACTCTGTTGCTATTTTATAAATCATAAATCTTAAAACTTTGAGGGAATTTTATAATGTAATAATAAATAAGTTTTATAGACTAGAATCTTGTATATATGTCAAGCATTATGAAAATGTATATTTTTTACTTTTGATACCTCCAAAACAATTGCTTTCCACTTCACTCGTTTCTTTCTGGACTTTGAGAGGCATTTTGCAGCACATAAAAACCATTGTGTTCCTGGAAATAGCTGTTATTACAGCTGAGCCCGCAGTGTGATAATCTTTTGTTTTAAGAATCATTCAAGCGAGGCTATCGAGTCAATACAATGCATACTGGTTCATTTGCATGCAGCCGTAATAACAGCTATTGTCCCTCATATTTGCCAAATGAGCCAACAAATCAACTGCTTTATGCGTCATAAAAAGCAGCGTATAATATTTTTGATAGAAATTAACTAGTCATAGAATTAATTATGTCGATAGCAGAAGTAAACTACCCCAATCAAAAAGACCTTATATTGCACATCGGCTGATGGGGATACACATATCATTATACACACATTCCCTATTATGGACTTTACAGGTATCCCATCGGGCTAATTTATGCACCTTCACTTGGGTTACCCATAATTCTTCTTGATTTAGCGCGTGCAAACGAGGTCAGGGTCTGGTTAGGGGCAAAGTATATAAAAGAGACTTCGGAAATTAAGAAAATGAACAGCGTTTTATGACAAAGATGTATGATTCTTCAACCAATTTTTATTATTTTTAATCCGAGCTCTCGGGCTAAGCGCCCATCTACAGGGAATAAGCCAAATGCGCGCGCACACTGAAAGCGCGCGATAGATAAGGAAATTAATAACTAATAAAACACTTAACAGAACAGAGGAAAACTTAATATGATTCTACAACTTTGAATAAGAGCAGGGAATAATCTATAAGAGGATGGTAATGTTGTGGTAATAGAATTCTACCACTCTCTCTGTTTGCGCGCGCATTTGGCTTATTCGCTATAGTTTGACAATCGTAAACACTTTGTACATCCCTGAAGATGGGCGCTTAGCCCGAGAGCTCGGATTAAAAATAATAAAAATTGGTCGAAGAATCATCTTTGTCATAATATAATATCCGTTCCTGCATTGATCTGGACAGCGGTATTTTCATGGGAGCAAGACCGAAGAGAACAAGAAACGAAATGATGCATGTTTGAGCCATCAGAATTTGGGTTCAAACTGTTGATTTTCCTATGAATGTTATGTGAGTATCTTGAATATATGACTTACCCTACGATCTTTACTGCGAGTGTGATGTTCGACAAATCTTATTTTCCAATCGCAGGTCGATGCCATCCCATCAAAACAAGATCGTTCGACAAATCGTCGTTGGGTATTGACGATAATAATGAATATTTCTCATCAGATCTTGGCCTTGGATGCTAGATATAATGCCTATCGTGCACCAAATAACCCTCAGTTTAGTAAGTCCTTGAATAAGTCTATTATTGAAACTACAATTAATGACAATTGTAGACAAACATGTGTAGAACTTAGCTCTTGAGATTCTTCTAAGACGAGGCTAATCCTCGAAAAACTTATTAGATATAAGCTTATTTTGTTGCTAATAAACATTTCATTTTATCTTTATTTACTTATACGCCTAGAATGATGAGTTTACGATGAACGTGTATTTCAATCTCTTGTTTGTGTTTCTTTGTCTTGGTAGTGCAAGTTGAAAGACTTTTTCCTTAGTCCTAAATAATTTTTTCTAACGTGGGAATTTTCTCATTGTCTTACAAAATAGGAACATTGTACCTAAGGAGGAGAAACCAGCTTTTAAGGGAAAATGCAAAAAAAGAGGTAACCTTGTTGGTTTGTTGCAGTGGTAATAGACCTAATCCATTGGGCATGTTTGTTTTCCCATTTCAGACCACATGTCAATCCCTTGAGAATAAGATTCTTTGTTTGAGGCTCATCCATATTAAAGTGTCTTCTCAAGCGTTACTGAGAAACAAAGAAACAATACCCAAGGGAATGACACATGGTCTGAAATGGGAAGTCAAAATAAACCCAATGGATTAGGTCCATTGTAAACAACAGTTTACATATTTACTGTGTGGGGAAGGGAGGTGTGGCTTCTTTGTCAAGCTCTTTAATATGCATCTGACAACAGCCCTCTAAAAGCCTTGGACTCTTAAAAATTTACAATCTTTGAAACAGAAAGAAGATCCCACTTTCCGCAGACAATATTTGTACATCCGCAAGCAACTGCTGTCCAAACGCTATGGACAATCTGAATCGTCTCAGCTTTCAAGGTAACAGGGGATAAACTCTGACCTAATTTTTAATTTTTAATACTGTGATGGCTACAGTTCTGGAGTCACACTGATTTTCATATGCTGTTGTTTGATAATCCATAGTAGCTAGCATTGATAGTCAATCAAATTTGTACAATTTTGTTTCAGAAGTCGAAGTACAAGCACATACAGCAGGTTGAGCTCATTTGACGTGAGTATATCAAAATGCCAATCAATGCTTTTTGGGGGTTAAATTTATCTAGTCTTCAAAACCCAAATGAATTTTTCAAATGACAGAAATTTGTTCTTGGAATTTCTTCGTGTTTTAACTTTGATTCTTTGACAAGTAAGTGTGAAATTCAAGTTTCAGGCAAGCAAGAGGTCCAAAGTTCTACTGGTATCTTCTGACATTAGTATTACACATTTGTTTGCTGCAACTTCTTTCTAATCTATTTAGCTTTTAACTTTGAACAACCATAAAACAGGGGTAAGGAGTGCATCATTAGTATCATGAAGGACAGAAATAGCTATCTACATGTACGAATATTTTACTCGTTACCTTCAAGACAAATTGTTATTTCATATCAACAGACCAGCATTGATTCACTGCTAGTTGATCCAGGAGATATATCTCATGGTCATTCGCCAAACAGGCCCAACCATCGCCGATATCACAGCAGTGGTTCATTCAAGTTTCTACCCACACCTGATAAGACAGAATCCCCTCCCAGAGGAGTAGTGCCAACACGCAAGGCTGAAGCAAGCAGGTGTTGATAAAAGTTGCAGCTGAAATTGTTTTTCTCTGTTTATCCCTCCATCCATCCATAATTTCATTTTTGGTCTTGCTTTTCTTTCTTAGTCCTTAATTTCTTCCCTCATTCTTTTGCTTTCTTCTTCCCTTCCCTGCTTTCTTCACTTCCCTTATTTCTTCTCTCATTTTCTCATTGATCCTTTTTGGTTCATTTAGGAAAATGGCAGGCAACACAACATTGAGTGAAAATTATGCCTTTGGTGGGATGTACCATATCTTTGACCAACATGCTGAAGCTGGTAAGAAACATTTAAAACTAGCTTACTAAAATATGCTGCTAATAAAATCAATGTTCCATATCAATGTTACACAAATGGAAATGTAACAGCTTATTAACTGAGAAATTTTGGATAATTTTCAGTTACTGCTATAAAATTTGCACATGATGATAAGTACCGCTTGGCCTGCAGCTCAGCAGATGCTACACTGTCCGTGTGTCTTCTAATGCCTTCCCCACCATCTGTGCTGTGTACTCTCCGTGGCCACTTGGCAGATGTGACAGGTAAGTTTGAAAACAATTCTAGAATTGTAAAACAAGCTTAAATTTTTGAAAACTTGCTCAAATAAGTATTTTTTATTTATTTTGATAGCTCGAGTGGCTTATAAATATTTCTAGTCTTGTTTTTCTTCACTTCAGTGTTAGTTTGTGGCAAGCAGTCTATAAAAGGAATTTTTTTCTGTTCTTATTTTTTCCTTCTTTAAAGAATCCTAGTCACCCACAATGCATTGTGCTAAACTTTAAAATATCTGCGTTAAAAGATGAACTGACAATGTATAAATATATTCTGATGGGTGTAAATGCTCCAGCATGAAAAACAAGATCAATGGAAATGGGTTCTAACAGCTTTATTTCAGAGCTGCCATTTTGCCTGGCAGAGAAATTGGCAGATTGACTGAGGAATTGGTTATGTTTGGTGCACAATGCATTGTGGATGACTAGGATTCTTTAAAGTATATCAATTTCTTCATCTTTACTCTTTAAAGATTTTGATTGGTCTGTGACAAACTCCTTCATCCTCTCTTCATCTCTGGATACCACCTGCAGGATTTGGAATCCCCTGTCAGGAAAATGTTTGCGTGTGGTGACAGATTCACAGGGTTGTGGGGTTATGGCATGTAGATTTCAGCCCTGCAATAACAACATGTTTATTGTATCCTAAACAAAGGCTTGTTAATGGTTACTCAGTTTAGTGTGATGTAAATGAGAAATTAGTACTCTATTATCTGGAACTACATGATAACTTTCTTAACTGGTCCAAACCAGACTGGAAATCAAAAAGGTCTCATAAATGTGTTCAACACCTCAACAGGAAAATCATTCAAGGTAAAGTAATAGACCTTTCTCCTGTAAAAACCATATTTATTCCCATGAGAACAAAATCTTTTGTTTATGCCCAGCTAAACTCATTCTGAAGTGATTGTATGCAAGGCTTGCCGGGCAAAAATTATGTATCATTTCAGTCAATATGGCCGACATGTGAGAAAGGTCTATTCAAAAACCAAATCTTTTAGTGGTATAGAGTGGTTTTCATTAACCTGTGAAATACACTTTAGCATATTATGCTTTATCACACTTTTTTTTGTGTCTATCTGACTATTACACTCTAATTAGTACACTTTGTTTCACGGGTTAATGAAAACCACTCTAATCTTTCATCATGTGATTACCAGCTTTGTCAGACTTTGTTTTGCTATTTTCTATATACAGGGTGGCACAGGAAAAGTGGCTTCTGGTATTTGTTGCATGGAATTTGAATCCTCTGGTATGGTTCTATGGATAGGGGATGAGAAGGTAAGTACTTCAACATAACTTTTGATCACTTAGAACCATTGACTTCCTCATTTGGAAATCCCCTGCTACTGTAGAGGAATACACCCTCATAGACCTTTGTACAACTGGAGTAGTGGTGTATGTGTAAGTTATGAATATCGTTTTTTGTTTCAGGGCTCCATCTACTCATTCTGCTTTGATATATCGTCAGGAAGGCTCCAAAAGTCAAAAAGGTTAGTGGCTACCAGTACTCACAATAAACCAGAGTGTACTGTGGCGTCATTTTATGATGTCATATGAAAGAAGAGCGTACTGTGATGTAACCAAAACTTATGTTACGAGTTTTGGCTGGTAAATTTGCTTAATGGGACCAACTTTTACCACAGAGTCCTCTTGGCTAATAATTATTTTATGATATTTTTGGGTTGTTTTAGGATAATGGTATCGGAAGGTAGCCCCGTAACGTCCATTGCTTATCGTAGTTGGATCAGTCGAGAAGCACGTGACCCTATGCTTCTTGTTAATGTGTGCACTGACAATCTTTGTCTGTATAGGTAAGTGTTAAAGATGGTGTGAGGAAAAGACGCAATTTTAAGGGAGAAAATTGCAATATAATGAGATGAGCCTGGCCTTTGGTGCATTGCACTGAAAGATGTGCATCTTAGAGGGGAGGTGTAGTCTCCACTGTGTGATAGGTGACAAGAAAATGAATTCATGAAATTTTTCCTTCGCTTGCGCTTCGTCGCGTCTGGTGGCACCCGTGCTGGTCGTTTTTGACAAACCATTTTCTAGTCACTTGGTCTGTAAAGGTGCAGTAAGGTATCCAAATTTCTTGATATTTTAAAAACCTTTTCAGATAACTGCCTGTATGGACCTGCCCTTTGTTTTTCCGCAGCGTTACAGACGAAGTAGGAGGACTTAAACTAAAAGCCAAGTTTCGTATCTCACAGAAGACTAAAGGCATCAGAAGCTCATTCTGTCCCTTGATGTCATTTAGACAGGGCGCATGCGTAGGTTAGTAAAAACAAATGACAGCAAATTTATACATAAACTGCGAATAATTTATCAACGATTTTTGTCACAATTATTCAGTGACAGGTAGCGAAGACATGGTTGTATACTTTTTCGACGTCGAACGTAAAGATAAACCGTGCGTAAACAAGTTGATGGGACACTCGTCCCCAGTACTCGATGTCTGTTGGAACTATGATGAGAGTTTGTTAGCCTCCTGTGACACAGAGGTGAGACTGGGTCGAGACACGTGGTTCTTCTCACGTGATATTTTTATGGTTGATTTGGTCCGCGAAGTATTTTATTTTTGGATGTGTATTTTTGGTAATTGAAGCTTCTGTTTTTTCCCCAAGGGAACGGTTATCGTCTGGAAACGCGAACAACAGCAGCACAACATGTGATTCAACAAGAACACGAAATCCCGATAAAAATTCATCGTCTTCCCTCACTTGGAAAGATACTAGGCGCAAATTATTCACATAACATGTTTCCCTAACAACAAAATATATATTGAAATGCGGCTATAGGAATCACGGAAAAAGTAATCATAAAGGCTCGGAAACACGATGCGACGTTGCTTACAGCGGGAAAATCGCACTTTGTCCGAGTTTTGCTGTTTCGGGTGGTCATACGATTTCCTTATTGTAGGCAACGTGTGACCGAGACTTAAAAACCAGCTTGGGGTTCCGTTTGTGACAACATAGTTAACTATGGTGACAAGCGCTCGAGGATTCACCCCGCTGTGACACTCTTAAATGGCCTCCTTATCACCCAATCGGAATCAACGAAAACACACGTGTTACAATTACGGGAAGCGCACTTTTTTCGTCGGATTAACGTTACTTGCGTGTGGTAAAATTATATAAAAAAATCGATTAGTGTACATTTTTAATTTTACAGTCATAAAGAACGAGAAAAACGATCAGGATTCAGTGCAAATGCGTTATTAACCATCTGTTCTACAAAAGTATGAAATAAAATGAAAATGTAGAGATAAAGACCAACTTATAAAGATTAAAAGAAAATAAAATGAACATTTAAACAAACTACCAAATGAAAAAAGAAATTACGAGCGAGAAAAATAGCACAGCTGACAAATATTAAAGATAAATACTGGATTGGATGGCTTCATTAAATACCCGCACAGATGTTGGGCCGGCAAAACTCACCCAAAATAGAATAGGTTTGTTTATGTGCGACGTAAAATCAATCAGCATCCTCGGTCTATCAGGCGTGGTGTGGGTTCAAAACGTTACTTTAAAGACACTAAAACAAAAATTATACCAATAAAAAGTGTTTTAAATAGAAAACTAGTGAATTCTTATGAAGAACGAATGCAAAGAAAACTGGATTTTGACGGAAAAGGGGAAAAAGTAATACTGAAATAGAAGCTAAAACGTGGGGAGAAAATCGTTTGATTGATTCAAAAAATTGACTTCATGTTTCAAAGAAAATGACGCCTAATTAATGCCAAAGTCGGAGGTCTTGTACAATCGCTACTGCATGGCGTGTAATCTTTTCTTCCATATTTTTAATATTGGGGTCGACTAACTGTTTTAGAAAATTGAAAGCAAAATTGTTGAATATGATGCGGTTGTGCGCATGCTCGTTGGTGATAATTGTTTTATAACCACTGACTCGAGGGTGTAGTTTGCTGTCGCGCGTACTTGCCGATAAACTGTATTCCCAGTAATGCAGCTCGTATCATTTGTTACATTTCTGCCCACGCGTCAACTCTACAGATATCAAAATTGAAGTGAATCTCGCCATCACATTTTACAGTCTTTCTATCAAGATTAGTCAAGATTGTGAAGGTTTCTTTGAAGCGCTAACATGAGAGAATCATGGAATACGTTCGCGTCAAACACGACCCTCCACGGGCTTCGGTACGTATTCGGTGCGTCGTCGTGGATTCGGCGTCTATGGTGGATTCTTTGCATGCTGACTGCAACAGGCTGCTACATCAATTTCTTGCGTTTAAGTTTTCTTAAATATATTTCCCTTCCTATCGGTACACGCATCTCCTACGAATTTCTCGAAAATGGCATTCCTTTTCCAGCTGTCACTATTTGTAATCTTGACAACTTGGACAAATTCAAGCTAGATCTTGGCTATCACGATGAAAACTTTAAAAAGTATGGTCTCAATCTTCAAGCTTGCGATGCCATACGTAATATCAGCGGTAACCTCACTTGTGGACAGGCGCTAATGTGCGCTACTTTTCGTTTCGGGCCAGCTGTTATTGATAACTGTACCTGGGAGATTCACAGGACGTTGAAAAAGGCTCTGCAAGAGTCAAGGAGTTTTGACCCGGACGAGTTTGCGCACCGCTACGGGCATGACTTCAACACCATGCTTACTGGCCGATGCGAGTTTTCTCTTCGTCAGACGTGTACCGCAAAGGACTTTGTGCCGATAGTTACCAGGCTTGGGTTATGCCACACGTTTAACAATCACGTGAATGGGACACAGAAACGAATACGGTTTTCAGGTTCAGCAGCAGGACTGAGAATAGCACTGGATGCCAAAGGATCGAGAAATACCTTCGGTGGAGGGTCAATTGGGTTTCAAGTGATTATCCACAACCCAACACCCTTTGTCCATGTTGATAAAGGTTTCCATGTTCCTCCAGGCACAAATATTAATGCGTTAATGCAAGTTAAAAGGGTAAGTCAAACAACTTTGTTAACTTAAAGTTTGCACGACCACGTGACAGAAGCCGCCATGTTGGATGACAGAAACAAAATCGTCTTTTATGAGAAATAATTTAATCCCTTAGGAGAAAGAGATTCTGTAGATCTGCCATCCAACATGACTGCCTTCACGTGGTCGTGCAAATCCTGTATACATTCTTTTTTGGGCCTCATGTTAAAGACGCGAACGGACCCTGGGGACAATTCTGAAATATGAGCCAAAAGTTCTACATTCGGTCAGCAGGCTTCCTACATAAATTGACGATACGGCGATTCGGTAACCGAGGTACGAAAGTATGGTCCTCCCCCTCCCCTTCCCCCAAAATTATTCAACAGAATTAACCCCGATAAAAGCAGAGACGCATAGAGATGGCTTGATCAACTTCGTTCAGTTTCGGTCAGAAATTTGTGGTGACATTTTGTCTGCAGCTTGCAATGTTACAATGCCGCGTACGTAGAATACGATGCACGTATGACCTTTGATCTCCGTTTTCAAGGTAAAGTTAACTTTTGGATTCGTTTGGGTTTTCCGTGTGGAAGTAAGAAGATTTGGACACGAAATCCTCTTTTACCTTCATTTTACATGTATTTGTTTCCCTTGACTCGCCTGTTTGTGTCTTTTAGTATTCTCGTTTGCCAAAACCATACAAAACTGCCTGCTCTATGGAACATCTTGGTTCCTTTGGAAACTACACGCGAGAATCGTGCATAACCAAGTGCTGGAATGATGTGTCCGTGAAAGAGTGTGGATGCAGAATAGCTGGATCACCAGGTATATACGTACGGCAAGCTCTATCAATCAATTTTTTCAAATGCCTGAAACAGTCTCTGGGCTGATCTAAGTCAGGGCCCGACTAACTCAGATTGTGGAATTTAGCGTGTTGGGTTTTGACGGGGGAGGAAAACCGGATATGGCATTCAAAACTGAAAAGTTCAGGCAAATAATTTATAACTAATTCTGTACCGTGAAGCGCTCTCTCTCTCTCTCTCATAATTATAACCAGATTATTAGAGGGTTTAAAATCATCATGGCTATGCGTCCATTTACTTTAAACAAAAGATTTTGAACACCAACATGGCCGCAAACTCTTTTGGTTTTTGATCCTTCAGTAATGGCTGAGAACGCTGGGTTTTAGTCCTTATCAAGATCTGTTTCTTTCTCTAAAGGGCCCAAGGATGTTCCTACTTGCGCTTTTGAATTAGAGACTTACGACTGCAGTAGAAAACTCTTAGGTTGGTATGTCATGTTTTTCTAATTCAATCCTTTTTAAGTCTGACGTCACTAGCACGAAAAAGTTACTTCCGGGTCCAAAACGAAAGCAGTTCTGTGAGCTTCTTCTTTAAAACAGGAACTCTTGTAAAGAATGCTTATTGATGCAGGTGGAGGATAAACTTTATTTGATATTTTTGGATTTATTTTAGGGAGATTTTCTGAGAAAGGACCCGGAAATACGTCACAACTGAATTAAATTTCCTGAGCCCGAATTGCCGGCGGTCAGTGGAGGTCTTATGGGTGAAGGGGTTGAGGTATGGGGGGAGGGGAGGTCTTACGTTTTTCCCCTCGCAACCGCTAACCATCAGCAACCCAGACTAGATTTTCTGTGACGTCATGTCTTGTTCGCTCATCCCTTCGAAATGGTTTCCTCCTCAGTAAACAAACAAGGCAAAACACACGTCTGAATGCCTAGTCAGCCTTTCTGTTCCATTGTCTGTTAGTATTTGTATCCGTATTCATCTACTGTCCGCGTGTCTTGTGTCTGCCTGTTCGTCTGTCAGTGTCCGCGTATCTTGTGTCTGTCTGTTCGTCTGTCTGTCCGCGTATCTTGCGTCTGTCTGTTCGTCTGTCTGTCCACGTGTCATGTGTCTGTCTGTAGTTATTATCCGGTCGCTCGCCTGTTTTGGCTGACCAACATCTCGTACGTACGTCTCTTTGTCCGGCCCTCCCTCCGTTGGTTTTACACCAAGCTTATAAATCATCTCTATGAAATAAACTGACGGATTGATTGATTGGTTAACTTTGTCAGACAAATGGAACCCTGCAAATTGTTCCTGTTCTTTGCCCTGTAAAGAGCTGAGATACTACATTTTTCCATCGTATTCCAAATATCCTTCTGAAACTCTTGTACGAGTGCTAAAGAACCAATTTAAAGTCAAGCAAAGTGAGGAGTATCTAAGGTAAGAACCACTTTCTAGATCTTTGGCGTGTCTTTGTTTTTTTCAATTACTTACTCATTCGTTCTCCCTACACTATCCACCCTCCACTTTAAGCACTCGTCCTTCCACGTTCGTCTGGAATCTCCTTCCACATTCGACCAACCTCCTTTCTCACTCCTTCCGTAGCACTCCTCCTTCCTACTGCCACGTTTACCATCCTCTTTCCGCAATCTTCCTTCCACGTTCTACCAACCTCCTTTCTCACTCCTTCCGTAGCACTCCTCCTTCCTACTGCCACGTTTACCTTCCTCTTTCCGCACTCTTCCTTCCACGTTCTACCAACCTCCTTTCTCACTCCTTCCGTAGCACTCCTCCTTCCTACTGCCACG
>WUAP02014458.1:0-37854 GCA_015163945.2 Stichodactyla helianthus | reverse complement strand
GCGCGATCTTATAGTTAGTCCAGCTATCATCCGTGTTACTTTACCACATCATTCTACTATGAAATCAAACAAGTTTAGCCTAAAAAAGAAAAAAAAGGTTGCGTTAAATAACCATGTAATAGAGCAGAAAAAGTCGCGGCACGGTCAGTGTCGTAAGCGTGCCTTGCCATGACCGTGATGTTTTCTAGAACTTTGACGTGCCTTGCCGTGCCTTGACCGTGTCCGTGCCGTGAACATTTCACAGTAATACGAAATCTGCTCTAATTTATTGAGTACACTAAAAAGCGTCTCCTTTTACAAATTTAGATTGTTTCCACCATGTTTTGTAGGCATTTCAAATATCACATTTAAGAACTATCGTAAAGAATAAACATGATCATAATTTTTACTGTACCTTGTCTTCGAGGTTCTTTAGGGTCAGGGTTTCAGTGTTTACAAGAACTGTAACCTGTGTCAGGAAGGGAAAATTCTACTGAAAATCTAGCAGAGAAATAATACCACAGACAGAGTGTTCAAACACTCCCAACATGACAGTGGATGTTCTTGGTTAACAATGTTGCACAGGCCTATAAGTATGCAGGAGTCGCGGTGTGGCTTTGCCTTAGAGCAGATTTCGTATGACTGTGAAAAAGTCGCGGCACGAACACGGCGCGAACACGGTCAAGGCACGGCAAGGAACTTCAAAATTCTAGAAAACATCACGGTCGCGGCAAGGACGCTTACGGTACTGACCGGGCCGTGACTTTTTCACAGTCACACGAAATCTGCTCTATTGGACTCTTACGCTTATGCTTTAGCAGCCCCCTGATTGGATCTAGAGAAGCCTTGCAGCAATTCTCAACCAGAATCAATTTGGAGGACAAAAAAGTGAAATATTTACAGCCATCGATTCTCAGGAGAGCAAAATTCTAATGTTCTGTCCTCCAAATTGAACTGCTTTGGAAAATAGATGTCTATAGCAATGATGTAGAAGTTGACCATTTCATAAATAAATCCTGTAAGGTCGAACAATGATGTAAAAAAAAGAGTTTAAATGTAAAGGTGACTCCATTACATAAATCAGCTTGAGTCACTGACCTCTGGTCTCGAAGCACAAACATAACATTTAGGGTTTGGTTTCTCAAGAGCACATGGAACAAGAAGTTTCTTTCGTTGATTTGGTTGCCGGTTGAGATAGATCTGTGAAAATAATTACAATGAATATCGTGCAAAATATGTATCGTTTAAGCCTGGTTCACACGAGCAACGCAAATGCAAACGCAGACGCAAGCAATGTTCACACGCGAAACGCAAATGTAAGCAAATTAAGATATGCATGCGCATTAATGCTTATTTATATTTGAAAAATATTGCAGAGATCGAATACAAACGCAAGCGCTAGAAAATGAAAACTTTTCCATTCCTTGCGTTTGCGTCTGCGTTTGCGTTGCTGTAGTTCTCACGTAGTTTTGCTCGCGTTTGCATTTGCATTTGCGTTGCTCGTGTGAACCAGGCTTTATTGACAAGTTTGCTATGTTGATCGTAAAGATGAAAAACCTACCAAAAATTCTTTATAGCTAAATAATCCCACTGATTCTCTCAACCAGTATACACAGGGTTCGTACAGGATCCCCTGTGAGAATTCCCAAAGCTTTTTCAAAACTTTCCAAAGCCCTTTGATTCAAATTTCCAAAACCACACAAAGCACAAAAATGAATCCAAATTCATGGATCTGAAACATTCAACATACATTTACCAATGCAAAACAATCAGCTACAAAAACTCCATAATTTTTCCATAGCCTAGTGGACCAAAAATCAATTTTCCAAAACTTTCAAGGTCCTGGAAAAATGCATTATCAATTTCCAAAACTTTCAAGGTCCTGGAAAAATGCATTATCAATTTCCAAAACTTTCCAAAACCAGTACTACGAGCACTGTGTACATATAGAACTCACTGCTGAGCTGCTCTTGGTCAGATTTTTATAGCTTAATAGACCGTTTTCTCAAAGTTGCGTGCACATCCAATCTTGACGGGCCACACAACTGATAAACGCAAATTCAGTAAAATTGAGAAGCAATCAATTTTATGAATTCTCATTGAAAAAAATCATAGAAATGTATGATACTTCTCATTATAAAGCTCCTAGTGTTCTGGTATCGTGGTCCGTCAAGTTTCTTGCATTTGGATGAGCGCGCAACCTTGAGAACCTAATCTTACTCAAGTTTCGAATTTCCCGCTTTTTTTGGGAAATACTGCTGTACACAATACTGCTATCTGCTTACTCACCGTCTTACATTTGTCCATTCTTTCATTCAGTATGTTTAACCCTTGCATTACTATGATAGCTGCGATGATAGCATTGGTTGTTGCAATTGCGGGGATGATGTTACCAGCCATAGCTAAAGAGATATTTAAAAAAAAATCTTAAAGGGTTTTCATTTATTGTGATGTGTGTGGGGGAGGGGGGAGGGGAGGGTTGCCAAAATTTTGAGCCTTGGCTACCGAACATTTCATAAACCCCTCTAAGGAGAATAAAAGATTTCATCCCCCCCCCCCCCCCCCAACCTCCAGGAGTAAAGTCATACTTTTGGCCTCACACAGGACTATGGACTACTTTCACAATGGCTGCAGCTCATTAGCATAATGTTTTTTAAACACTAGATAAAAATGGCATTCCATCAGAGAGAAGATATTTATCAAAGTAAAATTTGAAAGTTTATGGAAATCTTTTCAATCCTCAAGGACTTACAAGCATTTTAAGTTGTGAGAAAACATGAAAATGAGGCCAGCAAGGCCTGATCTATGAACTCCAAAGTTATACCAATATTGATCCACAATATATTTTTGAATTTTGATGCTATGCCATTCGAACTTTCCAAAGTTAACAATTTTTTAAACTTCTTTCAGTATGCTGTGCTGTCCAAATTCTCCAATGTTACCAATTTCTAAGAGTTCTTTAAATGGTACAAGTTATTTTGATAAAGAAGATCCTTATTTACCAATGTTAGAAATCTGCTATTACGAAAAAGGTCTATGTATGGTATGTTTAAAATTTGCTTAATGTTTGAGAATTTTGCAAAAACTACTCTAGCGAATCTTATGGTGTAGTTTGTGTACCATTCTAAAACAAATACCTTTTACATCAAAGCGGCTTTTCATTGGTATTCCAAATATGTGAGCTCTGATGTTGGCTGCGCATGTTACAAAGTCCATTGATGGAGGATCATCCTAATGACAAAGAGATCACTAGTCATGAAGTGAAATTGCTTTGACATGACATCAACACTGCCATGGCAAAGCCAGTGTGTTTTAAGAGTTCCACAGTTTTCAGCCAAAGATAAAGGTCCAAAGTTTGTGTTACACGCTAATGGGTTTTCTCCAGAGGCAGGCCCTTTAGCCTGCATAGCAGCCCTCCAGGGGTGCAGGGAAGGCGTAGAAAAGAGGGCCCTCCTTTCTCCCCCTTCCCCTCAACTCCCTAACCCCCACCCCTGGAGGACTGCTACCCAGCCTACAGGCCCCTGGGTCATTTTGCATTCATACACAGAGAGAGCATGCTGCAGGAGCTGACTGTATGGTGTGGTCATGCTTGCTGATATTTAACCGGTTCTACATCAGGGAGCAAGAACCAGGGGCACAGGGGCTCTTACTCCCAGCTCAACCTTTTGTAAATTAAATCTTTGGTACACACAAAGGAGCAAAATGACCCTGGAGCCTGCTCCCAGTGTGAAACCCTTAGTGTGTATATGTGTGTGTAAGGGAAATGTGTTGGTAAGTGCTTGATAAGCTGTCAAAGAAGCCTGTTGCAGTTGCTTATTGTGATTGTTGCTGTATTGTGGTTTATATTGTGTTAATTACTGCTGACGTTGTTGTTGTTGTTGCTGCTGCTGCTGTTGTTTTGGACACTCTTATTTCCTTACCTTGTCCCAAACTAGTTCTTCACCTTTATTTTCAAGATTTGTCTTGAGAGTTTGGATGCTAAAAAAAATGTAATGAGATATTTTAGGGAGAATAAAGAATAAAGTTTACTTTTTCAAGATAAAAATTAAATGAAAATTAAACATGTTGTAGTGGGCATATATCTTAATGATAAAGGCAAAAACAAGAAGTGATATGATAATTGTATAATGGTATTTCATGGATTTCGAGTCACCAGTGAAATGAAAATTAAAAATGGTGGTTGTAGCAGTAAGACATTTTTCATTCATGCTGTGAGTATTGTGCAAAGGGTCTTGTCTTCAGTCTTAAAATTTTGTGCCAAAACTTAGATTAGGCTAATCTGACAGCTGAGTGCCAAATGATCAATGTTCTATCATTGCCTTTTTTAGTTATAATTTTACACTGACATTTGTAATGAAAATGAGCATGGAAGAGAATAATTGATTTTAAAGAGACTTGCTGGTGAGCTAAGTGTCCATTTTGCAATGAGTTTGATTTGTGAAGAGAAATAATCCTCCCAAAGCTGACCTTTTTCCTAAGATTTTAGTACACTCTTGTATACTCCATACTCGTTGATCTTGTAGCTGACTTTCTTCACTTCCATTTTCGGTTATGCTATCTCCTGTAAAAAGATTTAATAATTATGATCATACATTAAGGTATCCAGGATTACTATCCTTAGAAAACAAAGTGAAAATAGAATAGTTAATTAAGCCTACTAGTGACTCAAGAATAAGAGCAAGCAACATACGCAGACTCAGTAGTGCATTGATCACCGATGTGTGAGAAAAGACAAGCACCGCTAATGAGCAGTACTCTACTGAGTCTGTGTATGTTGCTTGCGCTTGAGTTGCCAGCGTGTACCAGGCTTTAAAAAAGAAAACATTACCTTGAAAGACTGTGTTCCAGTCTAGTGGTTTGGGTGGAGTTCTCTTTTTCCATAGCTTGTCCATGGATAATAAATATTTAATGTCTTCACAGAAGAACTGATCAGAAATAAAAGACAAGACATATTTAAGCACATTTTAAAATGCTTAATGAAAACAATTTACAGTCAAACTAAGAAAACCAGGAACACCTAAAATATGTCTGGAATGTTAAGCATCATGTTCTGACCAATCGCATGCAAGAATGAATTCATTTCTAATTAATTCTTGCATGTGATTGGTCAGAACACAATGCTTAACATTTCAGACATATTTTAGGTGTTCACAGTTTTCTTATTTTAATTGACTGTAATAGAATTGAATAAAAGTCTCTTCATTTGATTCTCTTCAATCAATTTGCACAATATAATTTATCTTCTTAAGCATTATGGTCAAGCAAAGAAATACTCCAAGGGAATAATGAAAAGAGGTCAAAAATGGGAAAACCATTCTTTCCAAGCTTGACTCTTAGATTAAATGAAAGCCTCATCTCATCTCTGGTAGTTCTTTAAGGAGCTGGCACACAGTGGAACATTGCACACCACAAATATTAAAAAGGATTGCACACATTGCAACAAAATTGTGCAACATTGTGATGTTACAGAAGGAGAGCACGATTCAACTCGTTTGAGCCCTGTCAGGAACTTGCACCTTTTTATCCAAGCTTCTAGGCTTAAAGAAACAACTTACAATCTACAAACCCAACCTTATTAAAGAGTTTCACTGCATCATAGCCTGTTCCTTCGGCCCATAATCTTGTTGACTGCCTTGTAACACCACCTACAGCATCATTAGATTCTGGGTCCTTTTCCATGGCCTTCACACCTGCATCACCCATTGCCTCTGGATCTTCAGTGTCAGGTGACACTTCTTCATCTGCATCAGCTTCCCCAAACAGCTGACTGAAATTACATTTGACAAGGATTTTATGAATGACACTTAACCGCTTCAGGATGCATTCTGTCTGAATGTGAGATTTAGACAATATATTTTTGGTCTATACAATACAGTGGAGAGGTTGCATAATGAATGCATGAATGCCTTGCATGTCAATTCACCCATCAAAATTTACATGTAGTAGGTCTGGCCCATACTATTTTCTGAATGTGTTATGAAATGCATTCCTTGTATCTTTGAGCTATGACCCTAAAAACACCTCAGGAGGATGGATTTGCAACTTTCAGACCGACTTTAATCAAAGTATAATAAAGCCTTATAAAACACTTTTTTTTTATGCTCTATACTGTTTTATCAACATGCAGGAAGTTGGGGAAACACAAGAAAAATTTAGGGTCATGATCTGTAGGCAAGTGATTCTAAAGCATTTTGATTGCTTTTCCATCATCCATGCAAGCTAACAATGGATTTTATATAGGACTTTACTTGAACAGATGGCCCATAATATACAATGAATGGGTTCTGACAAAGTAGTGCATGTGTTATGTGCTCCAATGGACTTCTAGTAGCATGCACCCTTTTTGCTCCCCTTTTTTCCCCCAGCATGAAAATATTTGGCCCCTCTATTTGCACTGCCCTCCCCTCCCCTTTAAATAATGACTGGTTCATAAATGTATTATATTCACGAAAGTACATAATGCACCCATGAAAGTGCTTTATATACACGTTGGACTGTCTTACTTGAACAGATGTTTGGCCCATACTATACAGTGGATGGGTTCTGATGGAGTATTCCGTATCGTGCATCCTGGAAATGTTTTCTGGGTTGGTTTTGGCTGACATTCATAACATTCAGTCATTCCCTAAAAGTGAAACAATTACATACCAGTATTTTCAAAACAAATTTTAATGTTTTCCTACTGGAACACATGAAATGCCTTTTTTATTTGCACAGCATTTGAATAGTTGTATTAATCTCCAGTGCTTGACCTTAGCAGTAGTCCATTAGTCCATGACTAGTAAAAATTGCCTTTGAGCTAGTAAAACTTGAGAGCCACCAGCCAGTGCTTATCTCTTGGCTAGTGACTTCTCAGCTCCAGCAGCCCAAGGGTCAGTAATAAAAAATTAAAAGTTAAGGTCAAGCACTGATCTCAGTTGTTTATATGTTGTTCCACTGTGCATTATCTCATTGCATTGCCTTTAATCTAGGTTAAGGAGTTAAGGATAGCTCAGTTGGTTAATATGCTGCCTTCTGTGTATGAGGTCCGAGTTCGATTCCCAGTAACCTTGCATCCTTGTTTCGACTTCTTTCCATTCCATGTAGCTTTGATTAGCTTTAAATACCCGTAAAACGAAGCACTGATGGAGAGAGGGGTAAAGGACGCACCTTCAAGTGCTTTATACACGAGTCCCTGGCTCAGGAGAATTGGGCAACCACTTAATAAATTACCTTCACCTTCACCTTCACCTTTTTTTTGAGTGTTTGGCAGGATGCTATTTGTCAAAATGTCAGATGTTTCTAGACAGCAATAAAGCTGTTTGTCTCAGAAAACATTCTCTGAGTATTGTTAATGATCACCAGCTGTATTTCTATTGACCTTTTTAATGACTGTAGCTTGACCCAGATATCCTGCAGTTCCACTTTCCACCAAAGGAACATCTGCAGCTAAACACATTCTGTTCACATGGTTTCGTGCAGCTGAAAATAAGAAACATGGATTTATCACCATTAGTGACATCTGGGATACCTGTGTAGTAAACACACAGGTAGCCCAATCAGATACTAGGCAGATACTAATAAAACAGATGGGTTGATAACTGTTTTGAATTGCAACTAAAGTTTTAGACAAGACTGCAGTTTAGTTTGCCATCAATCAAATACTGTAAGTCTTCTGTGATTTGTCAAACATGTGAAACTGGTAACCATAGATTTGATTGACATTAATCTGAAAGATATAAACTTCATCCTTGAAAGGTGGCATTTCAACAACTATGGTCTGGTCTCACTGTATTTGTATTTGTTCCTTTCTCTGCTAGTGGAACATCATGAAAGAAACAATCAAGTGCAAATTCTGGGGTATAAAGAAAACTTATAACATAGCCATGATATTGTAGAGTACGTACGTGATACTTAACTGATCAGTGATTGATAATTTAATATGATTAAATATAAGATAAACACCCTTCCGGTGTAAAGATATAAAACTATGTTCAATAGATTTGAGGATGAGTAAGAACGAAGAGATGACATAATAAAGAGTAGAATTGTGAAGTAAAAGTCTACGTTGTTTTATAATCCTCGACATGCTACAAAATAACGCAGGCTGTGATTGGTTAATTCGTGTGGGTGTACTTGCATCAATTCAATGATGGAGTGTAAATGCTGACATGATCAAAAGCGTGCACACCAGTGTATTGAGAATTTCATTCACATTTTTTAAAAATTTTTGTATTATTTTTTTTTGGCTCTGACTATGTTATAAAGGAAATGGTTCACGCTTATATTGTGCAACCATCATGAAATGGATGCAACAAGACTCACTCCATTTCTGTGTTTCTGCACCATGTAAAAAAATATAGATTTTATGACAAAAATGGTTGATCTTTGATAAAAATGTACAAAAAACAACTTTATTTAGCATACATAAAAATTTGAGCCAACTTTATATTCCCAAAATATGTCTTTCTGCAACAAGAATGCTAAATCTGGACCTTCTTAAAAGTTTTCTTTTTTTTTTTCCTTTTCGCTATATTAAACAAATACCAATTTTAGAAAATGTTAAGAAAATATTGATAATGTAATTTTGATTTTAAATTAAAAAAAAAAAATTACACTAAATGAGCTATCTAAAATATGAATATTTTGGCTACTGAAAATAAAGCTCAAAATAAAAAAAAATTAAGAAGTTTGGTTATATTTAAGATTACCTGCAATATTAACGATTTGTGATAGATATTGCCTATTTTAGGAATTCACAGTGCTGAGACCAAAATTTTACCATAATATGTATGAATTGGTAACTTTATTGTGTTCATGGTATGCATAAAATAATTTTTTTCATGTTTAATACTTCTAAAGGCAGTGTCTTAAATAATTTCATATAGTTTTATAACGTTATGAAACCTGTGGACTGATTTCATAATGTTATGAAACCTGTAGACTGATTTCATAACGTTATGAAATCAGTCTACAAGTTTCGATCATAACGTTATGAAATCAGTCTACAAGTTTCATGTTATGAAAACTGTAGACTGATTTCATAACTTTATGAAACCTGTAGACTGATTTCATAAGAGGGTCCTGAAGGGGGGGTCCTAATCCCATTTCCCAGCCCAAAATTTTACAAAATCCCAGTCCTATTTATGAAAAATATCAGTCCAAGTTATAGAGTTAGAGTTGGAGAGTTAGAAAAATCCCAATCCCAGTGATGGCTAAGTCCCAGTCCCAGTGCATCAAATCCCATTTTCCCAGCCTAAAAAAGGCCAATTCCAGCTCCCATTTTACCCCTTCAGGACCCTCTCATAACGTTATGAAACCTGTAGACTGATTTCATTACGTTATGAAAAATGGTACACCGTATTTATTTGCTGTATCTTAATCAATGTTGTTCGTATTTAGCTGTAAAAAGGTTTAAAAAACTGATTATGGAGAAACAAATAATAGTTCGTTTGCGAAATGAAAGGTTTACTAATAAAGAAATCCGGTTTGACCGTCCGGCAGCCGACACGGTCTTCAAATAACTAAACGTCCGGCAGTCCGAAATTTTCCCATACTACTCTTTGAAATCGGCCAATCTTTCTTTCGAAACTGTAAATCCCCAAGCGCTTCCAGAAAATTGGGAAAATTTTGGACTGCCGGACGTTTACTTATTTGAAGACCGTATCCAGCAGTGTCAGAGAAAAAATTTCTACGGAGTGTCGCATTTGGATCGCTCGTACTCTATGTACAGGGTTAGCTAAAAAGACAAAGCTCGGATTATTATTATTATTTTTTGGAAGCGCTTGGGAATTCTCAATAAAGATAAACAGTTTCGAAAGGAAGATTAGCCGATTTCAAAGAGTAATATAGGAAAATTTCGGCCAGCCGGACGTTTAGTTATTTGAAGACCATGTCCGGCTGCCGGACGTTTAGTCACTGCGGAGTCTTAAACACTGCATCTTGGCGCCAAAAGCTTAGCTCGTTACTTTGAGAATTATTTTACAGTATTCGGCCTCCAAAGATAATAAAAAATCCTCACATTTCTAAAATACAGCTTTGTTTCAATGACCCTCATCATAAAGGTGATTTATAAACCTTTTTATCACCGAATGTCCAGGAAGACTTCGGTATATTTACATTCAGTATCCGCGGAACACTTGAATGACCTCCAGCGCTAAGGTCACGGTAATTCGACTTTGTTACCTGATTCCTTTGAAGGCTTTCTTTTGATTGCCAGTCTCGAATTACGATCCCACAACAATCAATCCTCACGTATGACCCACTTGGTAAAAGTAGGTCATATGTATTCCCGACTAAAACAGCAAAATTATTATACCCTGGTAGAGGTCCAGAGGCTATTTTATTCTCGCTCCGGTGTTTTAATAGTAAACATACATACACACATACTTTAAAAGAAAAATTAGTTTTAAACTAAAATATCGGCTTTCGCTATATTTACTATGTGGTTTCAACTAAAATTTCACGCCTTTATGAAAATCATTCTATGTTAAGCACGTGATGTTAAGACAAAAACTTTTTAGGCGTTACCTGTCTTCAGTTTCTTTTTAACTTGCGGTGACGGATTGTTTACCTCCGGCTCTGGTTTGGCTTTTTTCATTTTTGTCGGACGAATTCCACTCAAGAGAATCTAAAAACGTTTCACCCTCCAGTTCTGATTCAGATTCACTAGCGATAAAGCTTTCCTCATTCTTGATTTTCTTTCTACTAGGAGGGGAGTAGAATAAAGAGCCAGTTAACTCTCCGCTGAAGGGCCAAGTCCCGTTCCGAGTCTTGTAGCTGTCTGACTGGTGGGTTCGTCAGGCGTCGCGAGGAAAACTTCTCCATCCAAGTTGGGAGTCTCTTCATTTTTCTTTTGTCGCGGAGTTTATTTGTAAAGCGGTACTTGCTGCGCCTCATCTAGTAAACTGCGGACGTCAGTTATGTCGAATCCAAGGAAACTACTTTCATTTTCACTCTCGCTACTTGAATTTCTTCGGGATCTGGGTTTTCGTTCGTAGTGAAGAAAGAAGGATTCGATTCATGGACTTCGATTATGTTATTGATCAGTCCTTCATCAAATGAATAAGGTGGTGATAGGTGATTATGCTAATAATGACAAGTTGACGTAATCATTCGCTCGAACTGAGGACTTTTATACGACTGATCGATTACGTCAACTAGGCATAATTAGCATAATCAGTTCTCACCTCGCTCATTCAGTGAAAGAACTATCCATTATTTCTAGCCCAGTGAAAGAACGATCAATGATCATTGTCAAATGCTTCAAAAAATGGATCAAAATTTTGGAAATGAGCGTGAAACTCAAATGATATCATGGTAAATATGAAAATATTTGTTTGTTTTCGATAGTAATATTATGTGGAAATAACATTACAATTCCTTTTTTCCAGGTTGCACCAGTATTTCGATAAAGCAGACCCTCAGTTGAAGTCTAAAGTGACTGTCGAAGAAGTCAAGGGTATCTTCAATCAAAAATATCCAGGAGAGACCAACAACACTTTTGGCAACATAGTAAGAAAAGCTTTTCCGGGTGTTCAGAGAGGAAGAGACAGTGTCTCCTACTATTATTGTCCTTTGAAAAGAAAAGTGTCAATTAGTCATGGTCAGTCCTTTATAGTTCTGACAAAAGTCGTAGAAAGTTTAAATCAGTGCACTCAGACTTTACAGTCTCCGAATACTCCAACGGAAGATTTCTTAAAATCCCAAGTAACGCAACTGGAATCAACAAATTCCACACTAAGAACCAAGGTCACTTTACTTGAAAAGAAGTTGAAGGATACTGAAGAAGCCGCACAAATATGCAGTCAAAACAACGAGTTGTTAAAAAGGCAAATGTTGGAGCTTCAAGCGAAAAATAAGAAGCTCAAGGAATCTGTTGGAAAACGGCATTGGGCTGATGCCACAAATGATGGAAAGTACAAAAGACCAAAAATGCTGGAGGTCAACATGATAAAGAAAGATGATTTAGAAGGAGAAGAAGAGGTATTTATTGGCGAAGGCTATTCTAGAATCGACATTTTAATTTTTTCTTAAGAGATACTAGAATTTTTAATATTTCTAGAACATCTTAAGCAATCATTTTTTCTGGTATTCAATGAAAATATCAGTCATATCTGGACATAGTTTTGTAATGTGCAAAGACACATAAACGGAGTGAGACTTGTTATGCACTTGGGAGGTTGCTTAAGCACTCAAGAAGCTAGAGTTGCACTTGGCTATGCTTTGTGCAACTCTTACACTCCTTTCATGCTTAAGCAACCTCCTTTGTACAACCATTTGATGCTGGATGCATGCTAAGCGTGAACTATTTCTTTAATGGCTCATCATCCCATATACACAGGTCACTTACATCTGTTATCCAGTGCATTCATTACAATATCAAACTGTTTGAAGTAGCTAGTACCATAATCACAGCTGAAAGTTTAACCAAAACCTTATAATAAGAAAATATTTAGTAAAGAAAATTCTAATCTTAGAGTGAAGTGACAATAATGGCATATTGTAGGACATACCATGATATAAAAAATGGTTTGCAATCATTCCCAAGGGAAAGAAATATCTTTAAAAAAACATTATCACAGTAAAAATAATAGAAACCTTTTGATGTTGTCATGATGTGCAGTAATGTTAGCGTTTGGATTGAATTTCAGAGCACTTTCTCTTGCAACCTATGAATAAAATCAAAGTAAAATGCATCCAGATGGTTGTTAAAGTGTTATTATTGCACTTGAGGGAGGAGTATAACTGACTTTTAATGGGAAGACTGTGAGATAGTCTTTTACTAAGCATAATAAACTTGTATGTTTATCAGCATAGAGCACAAACATGACTAGTATATCCATGAAATTAAATCTATACATGTATTTGTTACTGACTACCAGTATAATAGTTGTTATTTACAGTAGAAGCTTGATTATCTGGACCTCAATTATCCGGAATTTTTAGCCCAGTCCCAATGAGTCCAGATAATTGAGGTTCGACTGTAGTAACAATTACATACTGTCACTCAAGCAGAAAAGAACACAGGAGATGTCAAATCTAAAAGAATCATTCTGTTCATTTCCACTTCTCAGCCTTTATTCAAGATCTATTCACCATTGATGCACTCTAAATTCTTCATTATACTGGTAACTATACATCCTCTCCTATGTATTGTTCTGGCTAGTGATAGTAGCTAAATAGAGACTAGCTTTTAATTCATGAATTTAGTGTTTGTGCTCTACGTGTAAATCACCCACATTTCTGAGTTACAGTCTATTTTCTGATTACCTTTGCTTTTGATTTCCCAACGTGCTTCTTTTGAAAGAGAAACTGTCTGTTCAGATTACTGACGTCTATAGTGTCAAGGTCAATCTACAAAGAAATGTAATAGCATAGTAGGTAAGTAAAGACTGTTTCTTAACTTAATGTTAGCTGCAAGACCTCTATTGAATTGTGGAGAAATTCCATGTTGGTATTCTATTTGAATTCTCATTCCTATGCAGTGACCTATATCCCATATCATATCCCATTTTTGCTGATCAAAAATATAAGTAAACCCCAGTTCCTATTCATTTACAGCTTTTTATAAGCTTGAAGATCAAACCCCCATTACTGTACATCTGGCTTGCGACCAGTGTTTTAAACTTTTAATTTTCTTCTATTGGGACATGATGAATAACACTCTTTCTAAGTTTGATCGATTTTGGCACATGAAAACTTGAACAGTGTGACTGATAGAGTGGCTTTCACATAAGTGGGAACTTACGATACTGACATCCCAGCATAGGCAATCAATGAAATCAATGGTCGATAACAATCGATGGTCGATAACAATCGATGGCCAATCGATGCCACAAATATCTGTGATTTTCCATTGATTGTCATCTATTGCCTGTGATTAATCGATTGTTATGGATCGATAATGTTTCACTAGTTTCATTAGTATTGGCACAAGTTCAACTTGTAAGTGTCCCAGCTGTCCCCATTCATTGACAACTTTAAATTCATTTCCTTGTGAGCCTCTCTTTTTTCGTGCTTGGAAGTTTCCCCTTGCTCGACCCTAAAAGGACAGCATTTGTATCCCTTGACGTCACAGCACGCATGTACAATGACGTTACTTTCGCTCAACGCTGACATTTTACCCACAATATTACAATGGATCTCAGTGAACTGCTGAACTGAGACAAAAAACATGTCACAATTTTGTGTCATAACGTCTATTGTTGCACCTAAAAACGTTGATGTTTATCTCTACATTCCTTTGCGGTTACATCCCTGGTAAAATGTACGTTAGCAAACAAGGTAGAGCTTATAGCCGAAGAAAAGCTCCTATGGACGAATTTTGATCTAAAGTTATAGACTTAATCATAGATATGGGGGGAAATATATTGCTTCAGTTTTTTTTCTTTCTGGAAGTTTCAGCGCATTAGCCTAAAAACTGAGCACGCTTAGCAATTTTCCCACGTGCAAACTGGAAAGGAATGTAGAGCTGAAATATCAATGTTTTTAGGTACGACAGTAGACGTTATGACATGAAATCGTGACGTTTGTTTGTCTTGGTTCAGCAGTTCACTGAGATCCATTGTACCATAAACGATATAAAACTATACACATGAAGCAACATTCACAGAGTAATATGAATGGGCAAAGATTAAGGACAACTACGTCATCAAATCTAACAACAAAATATTACATGGATTGAAAACCCAATCGATGATGGATACTCATCAATTGGCATTCCATCTTGTGACCTATTGATTGGTTATCGATTGTCCAATACCAGTCAATATCAATCAACTAGTTATATCGATTGCTATCAATTCATCGATTGGGTTTTCGATGATTGATTTCCATCAATTGGCTATGCCAGGTGACATACAGCAAGTAAACAGTACGGAATACTACAGAGTGGTTTTTGCACAAGTGGAAAACATATGGTACTGACTTACAGTACATACATGGTACCACATGCAGTAGCACTGAAATGGCTTCCCATTGTTTTTATGTGGATCATCAAATCACAATGCTTAGTGACAGGTATGGTAAAATATGGTACCACTACAGTATGGCTATGAGTGCAAGCGAGGTCAGGGTCTGGTTCGGGGCAAAGTATATGGAGACTTCGGAAATTGAACAGAAAACAAACAGCGTTTTATCCTGTTCTTGTTTAGACTCAGTGCAAGAATTTCCTCAAAACTACGATTAGCTTTTCAATGTTTTTTACCCTGACCTCGCTGGCGCGCGCAAATCCTAAAGAATTGTGGGAAACTACGTAAAGGAGCATTTATCTTTAGATTTTAGGCATTGAAAAGTTAAACGCATAACGTTATATACTCAAGTAGACATCACTAATTGTTAAAAGGAAAAAGAGTAAGTTACCCCATTAGTTTTCGATATTACAATCGTTTTATCAATATTTTTTTATCGACGTCAATTTAAACAATGAGACAATCGTTTTATATGAATGACTTCAGGAAGTGTCATGGGCTCATGTTTTGTTCAAAACGTTGACTAACATTACCACTTCAATGTCCTGAAAACCGGTCAGAACGAGGTTTTTAATGAGTTCACATCCAATACCACCAGCTCCAACGACGAGAATCTTGCTCTTTGCGACTCGTTCGGCTAAATTCTCTCCTAAAACTCCAGAACGAATATTGTCACTGCATTCCGCCATTTTGATTTGATACTGCGCTCACTTCCCGCGTTGATCAGCGGTAATCCGCTATAACATCAATGTTATGAAATAAGATTTCTTAGAAAAACTACTTCTAATTGTAAGACTAAGGATTCCAAACGAGAAATAAATTAATTTTATTAATTTTTTCCTCTATTTTTTTATACTTCAACAACTGCAAAAGCTTTTTTCAATTGTCTGATATGATGGGTTTCCTGTGGAATTTTAGCCAGAGGTGCGTTCTGGGTATATTTTACTCTCTATTCTGATTGGTCAATTCTATCTTCTTTATTTTGGCGGTGACTTTCAAGATGGCGGACTGAATAACAGTATTTGGCTTTTGAAAAATAATCTTTTTATATTTTTTAAAGATGCATCGCGATGACCTTAAGAAGCTTTTTAACAAGTTCAAGAAAGATGAACTCATCGACATTTTATTGGAGAAAGGGTTTTTAGATGAAAGTTTCCAAAGAACAAGCGGAACCAAGGCAGCGAATGTGAGACGAATTTTGAAGCTTCTTGGGGAGAAGTTCACTAACAGACAGACTGCTGTACTGGACTTGATTTGTAAGACTTAGCTTTTGAGTCTTTGCTAAAGCTTAATAATTGTCTTATTTGTTAATTCCTTTTTATCTGTTTTTCTGTAATCGCTTCGTTTCCAAGCACTGTCAACTGTTGCTGACTGGAGGAGGCACCTAACTTTTTTGAGCTTGTTATAATTATCATTATGATCTTTGCCTCATTACTATTGTAGAAGTTGTTGTTTTAGTTGCTAGCTAAAGCTAAATCCTACCCACGCCGAGTGACGTATAGGGCAGCGCCTATCTCCGTTTCCATAGCCCTAGGCCACATGGCTATATAGGTAGTGAAAGCCATAGCAGGGGGCTGGTCCGCTGGTGGCTCCGTGTGTTTAACTTCCATACTCCATACCATTTATACTGAGTACCAAGCTGGCAGGCAGTATGTTCCATTTTTAACGTCTTTGGTATGACGTGGCCAGGGCTCGAACCCGCGACCTCCCAGTCATGAGGCAGATACTCTACCACTAGGCCACTTGACTGTTTTAGTTGCAGTTATCATTATTTATTGATTGGTGTATTATAAGTTATGCACCTGACTTTGTTTAGCTCCAGGGTGGGGTGGACAAACAACCAAAGGGGAATAGCTCATTTTTGTTATACCATATTTTAGCATGAAAATGAGGCTTGGATTCTAGACAAATTATTAGAACAATGTGGAGAATGCAGGGTTCATGCTACTCCTTAAACTCCTTGAATTTGCTAACAATAGAAAAGGATTCCAATATTTCTGGTTATGCAGAGTTTTTTAATATAAATATAAATGACAAGGAAATCATAAGCAGTTGCTGCTGGAAAATATCCATATGTAAAATTTGATAATTTAAAATATAGCAGGCATTTCCTTCCCCAAACAAGGAGTACTGTGAAGGGCCCGTTTGGTAGACCATATGCTTGAAAAATCATATTTGGGTTCTTGAATACTCCTTAAATTCTCCTGGAATTTTAAATTTTTACCTCAGCATGAACCCTGAAAATGGGACAAAAATTACCAACCATTTGGTTTTTGGTTTTAAAACTTCATGCCCATAGTTTGTGCAGACTCACAAGGGCCAGCTGGAATCCAAGCCTCATTTTCATGCTAAAATATGGTATAATGAAAATGAGCTATTGACATGCCTGTAGGATCTTACTCCTTGGGACATTTGACAAGTACATTCTCCCCCATAGGAGGGGAATTTGACACTTGACAGAACAAGAGAGCCTGGAAGGGAGGGGAAATTTGACATTAAATTAGTAGGGTCTCGGTGGTGGGGAGGTATTTGACTTTTCCATCTCCTAAAATGTCAATTCCTCCTGGGCCTGCTCACCCCCTCACTCTGGGGCTAAACATTGATAGGCACATTATTTGGTTATCTATTTGACAAATTGCATGTGTTTTCCATTGTCTGTAGTCTTAATACTTGATGACAGAATATTTATTTATGTCTGACTGGTCATTATTTAGAGGGGGGGCTGGTGCATTTTTAATTTTATTTGTATGAACTTTGGGGTGACCCCTCCCCCCTAAATTTTCCATTTTCTCTCTTAGTCCCCCTCTTCTTGAGCCTAAAAAATGCTTACCCCCCCCCACTATTTGCATCAGCCACTCTCCCCTTCTAAATAATGCCCATCCCTAAATAAATGATAAATTCTTAATGATTATTGTAAAGTTGCATTTAGCATTTTTTATATCTATTAAAATATTTCAGATCATCAACTTCATCCTAAAACCAAAGAATGGAATGTGTTCTTATTGTCTGGTTTTGGTAAGTTTTATTATTTTCAAGCACCAATATACAGTAGTAGATCTGTACCCCAAAAGGGCTTTGATGTTCACAAATCCATCTTATAATGATTATCTCTTGATCCTGTTTTTTGAAGATCCTGAGAGAGCTAGAGACAATGGATTATCAGATCCCAAGACCTTTGAAAGCCAAATGTCCTCAAAGCTACAGCTTTACTTTGGCATGGTAATGACTCATTAAAGCTAATAGAAAATCTTCTAGAAGCCTTCTCATATTCTTACTTTTGATAATTAAATATTCATTACCCAACTGCCCTTTACCTGAACAGTTCCTAAGTATTTAAAATGTGTGCCAAAAGCATGAAATTTGCAAAAACTGATATACCGGTAATTTGATTTATCTGTCTTTAATTTTTGACTAATAAATTATTTCCAACACAGGATGTTTGTGTCCAACTTTACAAAAATGCATTATGGGCCCGCCTTTTATTATGTGACCAAAAAAATAAAAAGGCAACATCCAGCAACATAGTATATCTTGTCCATTATTCACTCTCTCCTTATGTCATGGTTACAAAAATGAAGGCATCACACAAGCAATACATTGTTCAGGCAAGTTTATATTAGAATTATTATAAATTTTTCTGTACTTAGTCTTATTTAATATTTCTACTATGGGGCTTGAAATAGAAAACAAAAATGAGGAAAGTTATTTATTTTTGTCAGGAAAAACATTGAATTTGGTGAACCAAAATCTTCTCTGTTATAATTTCATTTTCCATTTTGCAGTCCAAAATTGTTTTCACCTGATGGTAGTAAAATTTGACCTGCACATTGATCTGCATTGACAGGCTGCAATTTTGAGCCCAAATTTCTATGCTATCATCTCGTAGTCATCATTTAAAAAATGATACTTTTAAAATGTTCAAGCATGTCTCAGTTTATAGGGGTCATTTTCAAAATTTCCAAGGAGCATCCTGTGCCCCCTTATGTAACTGTATTAAGTCCACCCTGGTATCACTGTCAGTGGTCAATTAGGAAATCAATTTTAAAAATGACCCCTATAAACTGAGACATGCTTGAACATTTTAAAAGTATCATTTTTTAAATGATGACTACGAGATGATAGCATAGAAATTTGGGCTCAAAATTGCAGCCTGTCAATGCAGATCAATGTGCAGGTCAAATTTTACTACCATCAGGTGAAAACAATTTTGGACTGCAAAATGGAAAATGAAATTATAACAGAGAAGATTTTGGTTCACCAAATTCAATGTTTTTCCTGACAAAAATAAATAACTTTCCTCATTTTTGTTTTCTATTTCAAGCCCCATAGTAGAAATATTAAATAAGACTAAGTACAGAAAAATTTATAATAATTCTAATATAAACTTGCCTGAACAATGTATTGCTTGTGTGATGCCTTCATTTTTGTAACCATGACATAAGGAGAGAGTGAATAATGGACAAGATATACTATGTTGCTGGATGTTGCCTTTTTATTTTTTTGGTCACATAATAAAAGGCGGGCCCATAATGCATTTTTGTAAAGTTGGACACAAACATCCTGTGTTGGAAATAATTTATTAGTCAAAAATTAAAGACAGATAAATCAAATTACCGGTATATCAGTTTTTGCAAATTTCATGCTTTTGGCACACATTTTAAATACTTAGGAACTGTTCAGGTAAAGGGCAGTTGGGTAATGAATATTTAATTATCAAAAGTAAGAATATGAGAAGGCTTCTAGAAGATTTTCTATTAGCTTTAATGAGTCATTACCATGCCAAAGTAAAGCTGTAGCTTTGAGGACATTTGGCTTTCAAAGGTCTTGGGATCTGATAATCCATTGTCTCTAGCTCTCTCAGGATCTTCAAAAAACAGGATCAAGAGATAATCATTATAAGATGGATTTGTGAACATCAAAGCCCTTTTGGGGTACAGATCTACTACTGTATATTGGTGCTTGAAAATAATAAAACTTACCAAAACCAGACAATAAGAACACATTCCATTCTTTGGTTTTAGGATGAAGTTGATGATCTGAAATATTTTAATAGATATAAAAAATGCTAAATGCAACTTTACAATAATCATTAAGAATTTATCATTTATTTAGGGATGGGCATTATTTAGAAGGGGAGAGTGGCTGATGCAAATAGTGGGGGGGGGTAAGCATTTTTTAGGCTCAAGAAGAGGGGGACTAAGAGAGAAAATGGAAAATTTAGGGGGGAGGGGTCACCCCAAAGTTCATACAAATAAAATTAAAAATGCACCAGCCCCCCCTCTAAATAATGACCAGTCAGACATAAATAAATATTCTGTCATCAAGTATTAAGACTACAGACAATGGAAAACACATGCAATTTGTCAAATAGATAACCAAATAATGTGCCTATCAATGTTTAGCCCCAGAGTGAGGGGGTGAGCAGGCCCAGGAGGAATTGACATTTTAGGAGATGGAAAAGTCAAATACCTCCCCACCACCGAGACCCTACTAATTTAATGTCAAATTTCCCCTCCCTTCCAGGCTCTCTTGTTCTGTCAAGTGTCAAATTCCCCTCCTATGGGGGAGAATGTACTTGTCAAATGTCCCAAGGAGTAAGATCCTACAGGCATGTCAATAGCTCATTTTCATTATACCATATTTTAGCATGAAAATGAGGCTTGGATTCCAGCTGGCCCTTGTGAGTCTGCACAAACTATGGGCATGAAGTTTTAAAACCAAAAACCAAATGGTTGGTAATTTTTGTCCCATTTTCAGGGTTCATGCTGAGGTAAAAATTTAAAATTCCAGGAGAATTTAAGGAGTATTCAAGAACCCAAATATGATTTTTCAAGCATATGGTCTACCAAACGGGCCCTTCACAGTACTCCTTGTTTGGGGAAGGAAATGCCTGCTATATTTTAAATTATCAAATTTTACATATGGATATTTTCCAGCAGCAACTGCTTATGATTTCCTTGTCATTTATATTTATATTAAAAAACTCTGCATAACCAGAAATATTGGAATCCTTTTCTATTGTTAGCAAATTCAAGGAGTTTAAGGAGTAGCATGAACCCTGCATTCTCCACATTGTTCTAATAATTTGTCTAGAATCCAAGCCTCATTTTCATGCTAAAATATGGTATAACAAAAATGAGCTATTCCCCTTTGGTTGTTTGTCCACCCCACCCTGGAGCTAAACAAAGTCAGGTGCATAACTTATAATACACCAATCAATAAATAATGATAACTGCAACTAAAACAGTCAAGTGGCCTAGTGGTAGAGTATCTGCCTCATGACTGGGAGGTCGCGGGTTCGAGCCCTGGCCACGTCATACCAAAGACGTTAAAAATGGAACATACTGCCTGCCAGCTTGGTACTCAGTATAAATGGTATGGAGTATGGAAGTTAAACACACGGAGCCACCAGCGGACCAGCCCCCTGCTATGGCTTTCACTACCTATATAGCCATGTGGCCTAGGGCTATGGAAACGGAGATAGGCGCTGCCCTATACGTCACTCGGCGTGGGTAGGATTTAGCTTTAGCTAGCAACTAAAACAACAACTTCTACAATAGTAATGAGGCAAAGATCATAATGATAATTATAACAAGCTCAAAAAAGTTAGGTGCCTCCTCCAGTCAGCAACAGTTGACAGTGCTTGGAAACGAAGCGATTACAGAAAAACAGATAAAAAGGAATTAACAAATAAGACAATTATTAAGCTTTAGCAAAGACTCAAAAGCTAAGTCTTACAAATCAAGTCCAGTACAGCAGTCTGTCTGTTAGTGAACTTCTCCCCAAGAAGCTTCAAAATTCGTCTCACATTCGCTGCCTTGGTTCCGCTTGTTCTTTGGAAACTTTCATCTAAAAACCCTTTCTCCAATAAAATGTCGATGAGTTCATCTTTCTTGAACTTGTTAAAAAGCTTCTTAAGGTCATCGCGATGCATCTTTAAAAAATATAAAAAGATTATTTTTCAAAAGCCAAATACTGTTATTCAGTCCGCCATCTTGAAAGTCACCGCCAAAATAAAGAAGATAGAATTGACCAATCAGAATAGAGAGTAAAATATACCCAGAACGCACCTCTGGCTAAAATTCCACAGGAAACCCATCATATCAGACAATTGAAAAAAGCTTTTGCAGTTGTTGAAGTATAAAAAAATAGAGGAAAAAATTAATAAAATTAATTTATTTCTCGTTTGGAATCCTTAGTCTTACAATTAGAAGTAGTTTTTCTAAGAAATCTTATTTCATAACATTGATGTTATAGCGGATTACCGCTGATCAACGCGGGAAGTGAGCGCAGTATCAAATCAAAATGGCGGAATGCAGTGACAATATTCGTTCTGGAGTTTTAGGAGAGAATTTAGCCGAACGAGTCGCAAAGAGCAAGATTCTCGTCGTTGGAGCTGGTGGTATTGGATGTGAACTCATTAAAAACCTCGTTCTGACCGGTTTTCAGGACATTGAAGTGGTAATGTTAGTCAACGTTTTGAACAAAACATGAGCCCATGACACTTCCTGAAGTCATTCATATAAAACGATTGTCTCATTGTTTAAATTGACGTCGATAAAAAAATATTGATAAAACGATTGTAATATCGAAAACTAATGGGGTAACTTACTCTTTTTCCTTTTAACAATTAGTGATGTCTACTTGAGTATATAACGTTATGCGTTTAACTTTTCAATGCCTAAAATCTAAAGATAAATGCTCCTTTACGTAGTTTCCCACAATTCTTTAGGATTTGCGCGCGCCAGCGAGGTCAGGGTAAAAAACATTGAAAAGCTAATCGTAGTTTTGAGGAAATTCTTGCACTGAGTCTAAACAAGAACAGGATAAAACGCTGTTTGTTTTCTGTTCAATTTCCGAAGTCTCCATATACTTTGCCCCGAACCAGACCCTGACCTCGCTTGCACTCATAGCCATACTGTAGTGGTACCATATTTTACCATACCTGTCACTAAGCATTGTGATTTGATGATCCACATAAAAACAATGGGAAGCCATTTCAGTGCTACTGCATGTGGTACCATGTATGTACTGTAAGTCAGTACCATATGTTTTCCACTTGTGCAAAAACCACTCTGTAGTATTCCGTACTGTTTACTTGCTGTATGTCACCTGGCATAGCCAATTGATGGAAATCAATCATCGAAAACCCAATCGATGAATTGATAGCAATCGATATAACTAGTTGATTGATATTGACTGGTATTGGACAATCGATAACCAATCAATAGGTCACAAGATGGAATGCCAATTGATGAGTATCCATCATCGATTGGGTTTTCAATCCATGTAATATTTTGTTGTTAGATTTGATGACGTAGTTGTCCTTAATCTTTGCCCATTCATATTACTCTGTGAATGTTGCTTCATGTGTATAGTTTTATATCGTTTATGGTACAATGGATCTCAGTGAACTGCTGAACCAAGACAAACAAACGTCACGATTTCATGTCATAACGTCTACTGTCGTACCTAAAAACATTGATATTTCAGCTCTACATTCCTTTCCAGTTTGCACGTGGGAAAATTGCTAAGCGTGCTCAGTTTTTAGGCTAATGCGCTGAAACTTCCAGAAAGAAAAAAAACTGAAGCAATATATTTCCCCCCATATCTATGATTAAGTCTATAACTTTAGATCAAAATTCGTCCATAGGAGCTTTTCTTCGGCTATAAGCTCTACCTTGTTTGCTAACGTACATTTTACCAGGGATGTAACCGCAAAGGAATGTAGAGATAAACATCAACGTTTTTAGGTGCAACAATAGACGTTATGACACAAAATTGTGACATGTTTTTTGTCTCAGTTCAGCAGTTCACTGAGATCCATTGTAATATTGTGGGTAAAATGTCAGCGTTGAGCGAAAGTAACGTCATTGTACATGCGTGCTGTGACGTCAAGGGATACAAATGCTGTCCTTTTAGGGTCGAGCAAGGGGAAACTTCCAAGCACGAAAAAAGAGAGGCTCACAAGGAAATGAATTTAAAGTTGTCAATGAATGGGGACAGCTGGGACACTTACAAGTTGAACTTGTGCCAATACTAATGAAACTAGTGAAACATTATCGATCCATAACAATCGATTAATCACAGGCAATAGATGACAATCAATGGAAAATCACAGATATTTGTGGCATCGATTGGCCATCGATTGTTATCGACCATCGATTGTTATCGACCATTGATTTCATTGATTGCCTATGCTGGGATGTCAGTATCGTAAGTTCCCACTTATGTGAAAGCCACTCTATCAGTCACACTGTTCAAGTTTTCATGTGCCAAAATCGATCAAACTTAGAAAGAGTGTTATTCATCATGTCCCAATAGAAGAAAATTAAAAGTTTAAAACACTGGTCGCAAGCCAGATGTACAGTAATGGGGGTTTGATCTTCAAGCTTATAAAAAGCTGTAAATGAATAGGAACTGGGGTTTACTTATATTTTTGATCAGCAAAAATGGGATATGATATGGGATATAGGTCACTGCATAGGAATGAGAATTCAAATAGAATACCAACATGGAATTTCTCCACAATTCAATAGAGGTCTTGCAGCTAACATTAAGTTAAGAAACAGTCTTTACTTACCTACTATGCTATTACATTTCTTTGTAGATTGACCTTGACACTATAGACGTCAGTAATCTGAACAGACAGTTTCTCTTTCAAAAGAAGCACGTTGGGAAATCAAAAGCAAAGGTAATCAGAAAATAGACTGTAACTCAGAAATGTGGGTGATTTACACGTAGAGCACAAACACTAAATTCATGAATTAAAAGCTAGTCTCTATTTAGCTACTATCACTAGCCAGAACAATACATAGGAGAGGATGTATAGTTACCAGTATAATGAAGAATTTAGAGTGCATCAATGGTGAATAGATCTTGAATAAAGGCTGAGAAGTGGAAATGAACAGAATGATTCTTTTAGATTTGACATCTCCTGTGTTCTTTTCTGCTTGAGTGACAGTATGTAATTGTTACTACAGTCGAACCTCAATTATCTGGACTCATTGGGACTGGGCTAAAAATTCCGGATAATTGAGGTCCAGATAATCAAGCTTCTACTGTAAATAACAACTATTATACTGGTAGTCAGTAACAAATACATGTATAGATTTAATTTCATGGATATACTAGTCATGTTTGTGCTCTATGCTGATAAACATACAAGTTTATTATGCTTAGTAAAAGACTATCTCACAGTCTTCCCATTAAAAGTCAGTTATACTCCTCCCTCAAGTGCAATAATAACACTTTAACAACCATCTGGATGCATTTTACTTTGATTTTATTCATAGGTTGCAAGAGAAAGTGCTCTGAAATTCAATCCAAACGCTAACATTACTGCACATCATGACAACATCAAAAGGTTTCTATTATTTTTACTGTGATAATGTTTTTTTAAAGATATTTCTTTCCCTTGGGAATGATTGCAAACCATTTTTTATATCATGGTATGTCCTACAATATGCCATTATTGTCACTTCACTCTAAGATTAGAATTTTCTTTACTAAATATTTTCTTATTATAAGGTTTTGGTTAAACTTTCAGCTGTGATTATGGTACTAGCTACTTCAAACAGTTTGATATTGTAATGAATGCACTGGATAACAGATGTAAGTGACCTGTGTATATGGGATGATGAGCCATTAAAGAAATAGTTCACGCTTAGCATGCATCCAGCATCAAATGGTTGTACAAAGGAGGTTGCTTAAGCATGAAAGGAGTGTAAGAGTTGCACAAAGCATAGCCAAGTGCAACTCTAGCTTCTTGAGTGCTTAAGCAACCTCCCAAGTGCATAACAAGTCTCACTCCGTTTATGTGTCTTTGCACATTACAAAACTATGTCCAGATATGACTGATATTTTCATTGAATACCAGAAAAAATGATTGCTTAAGATGTTCTAGAAATATTAAAAATTCTAGTATCTCTTAAGAAAAAATTAAAATGTCGATTCTAGAATAGCCTTCGCCAATAAATACCTCTTCTTCTCCTTCTAAATCATCTTTCTTTATCATGTTGACCTCCAGCATTTTTGGTCTTTTGTACTTTCCATCATTTGTGGCATCAGCCCAATGCCGTTTTCCAACAGATTCCTTGAGCTTCTTATTTTTCGCTTGAAGCTCCAACATTTGCCTTTTTAACAACTCGTTGTTTTGACTGCATATTTGTGCGGCTTCTTCAGTATCCTTCAACTTCTTTTCAAGTAAAGTGACCTTGGTTCTTAGTGTGGAATTTGTTGATTCCAGTTGCGTTACTTGGGATTTTAAGAAATCTTCCGTTGGAGTATTCGGAGACTGTAAAGTCTGAGTGCACTGATTTAAACTTTCTACGACTTTTGTCAGAACTATAAAGGACTGACCATGACTAATTGACACTTTTCTTTTCAAAGGACAATAATAGTAGGAGACACTGTCTCTTCCTCTCTGAACACCCGGAAAAGCTTTTCTTACTATGTTGCCAAAAGTGTTGTTGGTCTCTCCTGGATATTTTTGATTGAAGATACCCTTGACTTCTTCGACAGTCACTTTAGACTTCAACTGAGGGTCTGCTTTATCGAAATACTGGTGCAACCTGGAAAAAAGGAATTGTAATGTTATTTCCACATAATATTACTATCGAAAACAAACAAATATTTTCATATTTACCATGATATCATTTGAGTTTCACGCTCATTTCCAAAATTTTGATCCATTTTTTGAAGCATTTGACAATGATCATTGATCGTTCTTTCACTGGGCTAGAAATAATGGATAGTTCTTTCACTGAATGAGCGAGGTGAGAACTGATTATGCTAATTATGCCTAGTTGACGTAATCGATCAGTCGTATAAAAGTCCTCAGTTCGAGCGAATGATTACGTCAACTTGTCATTATTAGCATAATCACCTATCACCACCTTATTCATTTGATGAAGGACTGATCAATAACATAATCGAAGTCCATGAATCGAATCCTTCTTTCTTCACTACGAACGAAAACCCAGATCCCGAAGAAATTCAAGTAGCGAGAGTGAAAATGAAAGTAGTTTCCTTGGATTCGACATAACTGACGTCCGCAGTTTACTAGATGAGGCGCAGCAAGTACCGCTTTACAAATAAACTCCGCGACAAAAGAAAAATGAAGAGACTCCCAACTTGGATGGAGAAGTTTTCCTCGCGACGCCTGACGAACCCACCAGTCAGACAGCTACAAGACTCGGAACGGGACTTGGCCCTTCAGCGGAGAGTTAACTGGCTCTTTATTCTACTCCCCTCCTAGTAGAAAGAAAATCAAGAATGAGGAAAGCTTTATCGCTAGTGAATCTGAATCAGAACTGGAGGGTGAAACGTTTTTAGATTCTCTTGAGTGGAATTCGTCCGACAAAAATGAAAAAAGCCAAACCAGAGCCGGAGGTAAACAATCCGTCACCGCAAGTTAAAAAGAAACTGAAGACAGGTAACGCCTAAAAAGTTTTTGTCTTAACATCACGTGCTTAACATAGAATGATTTTCATAAAGGCGTGAAATTTTAGTTGAAACCACATAGTAAATATAGCGAAAGCCGATATTTTAGTTTAAAACTAATTTTTCTTTTAAAGTATGTGTGTATGTATGTTTACTATTAAAACACCGGAGCGAGAATAAAATAGCCTCTGGACCTCTACCAGGGTATAATAATTTTGCTGTTTTAGTCGGGAATACATATGACCTACTTTTACCAAGTGGGTCATACGTGAGGATTGATTGTTGTGGGATCGTAATTCGAGACTGGCAATCAAAAGAAAGCCTTCAAAGGAATCAGGTAACAAAGTCGAATTACCGTGACCTTAGCGCTGGAGGTCATTCAAGTGTTCCGCGGATACTGAATGTAAATATACCGAAGTCTTCCTGGACATTCGGTGATAAAAAGGTTTATAAATCACCTTTATGATGAGGGTCATTGAAACAAAGCTGTATTTTAGAAATGTGAGGATTTTTTATTATCTTTGGAGGCCGAATACTGTAAAATAATTCTCAAAGTAACGAGCTAAGCTTTTGGCGCCAAGATGCAGTGTTTAAGACTCCGCAGTGACTAAACGTCCGGCAGCCGGACATGGTCTTCAAATAACTAAACGTCCGGCTGGCCGAAATTTTCCTATATTACTCTTTGAAATCGGCTAATCTTCCTTTCGAAACTGTTTATCTTTATTGAGAATTCCCAAGCGCTTCCAAAAAATAATAATAATAATCCGAGCTTTGTCTTTTTAGCTAACCCTGTACATAGAGTACGAGCGATCCAAATGCGACACTCCGTAGAAATTTTTTCTCTGACACTGCTGGATACGGTCTTCAAATAAGTAAACGTCCGGCAGTCCAAAATTTTCCCAATTTTCTGGAAGCGCTTGGGGATTTACAGTTTCGAAAGAAAGATTGGCCGATTTCAAAGAGTAGTATGGGAAAATTTCGGACTGCCGGACGTTTAGTTATTTGAAGACCGTGTCGGCTGCCGGACGGTCAAACCGGATTTCTTTATTAGTAAACCTTTCATTTCGCAAACGAACTATTATTTGTTTCTCCATAATCAGTTTTTTAAACCTTTTTACAGCTAAATACGAACAACATTGATTAAGATACAGCAAATAAATACGGTGTACCATTTTTCATAACGTAATGAAATCAGTCTACAGGTTTCATAACGTTATGAGAGGGTCCTGAAGGGGTAAAATGGGAGCTGGAATTGGCCTTTTTTAGGCTGGGAAAATGGGATTTGATGCACTGGGACTGGGACTTAGCCATCACTGGGATTGGGATTTTTCTAACTCTCCAACTCTAACTCTATAACTTGGACTGATATTTTTCATAAATAGGACTGGGATTTTGTAAAATTTTGGGCTGGGAAATGGGATTAGGACCCCCCCTTCAGGACCCTCTTATGAAATCAGTCTACAGGTTTCATAAAGTTATGAAATCAGTCTACAGTTTTCATAACATGAAACTTGTAGACTGATTTCATAACGTTATGATCGAAACTTGTAGACTGATTTCATAACGTTATGAAATCAGTCTACAGGTTTCATAACATTATGAAATCAGTCCACAGGTTTCATAACGTTATAAAACTATATGAAATTATTTAAGACACTGCCTTTAGAAGTATTAAACATGAAAAAAATTATTTTATGCATACCATGAACACAATAAAGTTACCAATTCATACATATTATGGTAAAATTTTGGTCTCAGCACTGTGAATTCCTAAAATAGGCAATATCTATCACAAATCGTTAATATTGCAGGTAATCTTAAATATAACCAAACTTCTTAATTTTTTTTTATTTTGAGCTTTATTTTCAGTAGCCAAAATATTCATATTTTAGATAGCTCATTTAGTGTAATTTTTTTTTTTTAATTTAAAATCAAAATTACATTATCAATATTTTCTTAACATTTTCTAAAATTGGTATTTGTTTAATATAGCGAAAAGGAAAAAAAAAAAGAAAACTTTTAAGAAGGTCCAGATTTAGCATTCTTGTTGCAGAAAGACATATTTTGGGAATATAAAGTTGGCTCAAATTTTTATGTATGCTAAATAAAGTTGTTTTTTGTACATTTTTATCAAAGATCAACCATTTTTGTCATAAAATCTATATTTTTTTACATGGTGCAGAAACACAGAAATGGAGTGAGTCTTGTTGCATCCATTTCATGATGGTTGCACAATATAAGCGTGAACCATTTCCTTTATAACATAGTCAGAGCCAAAAAAAAATAATACAAAAATTTTTAAAAAATGTGAATGAAATTCTCAATACACTGGTGTGCACGCTTTTGATCATGTCAGCATTTACACTCCATCATTGAATTGATGCAAGTACACCCACACGAATTAACCAATCACAGCCTGCGTTATTTTGTAGCATGTCGAGGATTATAAAACAACGTAGACTTTTACTTCACAATTCTACTCTTTATTATGTCATCTCTTCGTTCTTACTCATCCTCAAATCTATTGAACATAGTTTTATATCTTTACACCGGAAGGGTGTTTATCTTATATTTAATCATATTAAATTATCAATCACTGATCAGTTAAGTATCACGTACGTACTCTACAATATCATGGCTATGTTATAAGTTTTCTTTATACCCCAGAATTTGCACTTGATTGTTTCTTTCATGATGTTCCACTAGCAGAGAAAGGAACAAATACAAATACAGTGAGACCAGACCATAGTTGTTGAAATGCCACCTTTCAAGGATGAAGTTTATATCTTTCAGATTAATGTCAATCAAATCTATGGTTACCAGTTTCACATGTTTGACAAATCACAGAAGACTTACAGTATTTGATTGATGGCAAACTAAACTGCAGTCTTGTCTAAAACTTTAGTTGCAATTCAAAACAGTTATCAACCCATCTGTTTTATTAGTATCTGCCTAGTATCTGATTGGGCTACCTGTGTGTTTACTACACAGGTATCCCAGATGTCACTAATGGTGATAAATCCATGTTTCTTATTTTCAGCTGCACGAAACCATGTGAACAGAATGTGTTTAGCTGCAGATGTTCCTTTGGTGGAAAGTGGAACTGCAGGATATCTGGGTCAAGCTACAGTCATTAAAAAGGTCAATAGAAATACAGCTGGTGATCATTAACAATACTCAGAGAATGTTTTCTGAGACAAACAGCTTTATTGCTGTCTAGAAACATCTGACATTTTGACAAATAGCATCCTGCCAAACACTCAAAAAAAAGGTGAAGGTGAAGGTGAAGGTAATTTATTAAGTGGTTGCCCAATTCTCCTGAGCCAGGGACTCGTGTATAAAGCACTTGAAGGTGCGTCCTTTACCCCTCTCTCCATCAGTGCTTCGTTTTACGGGTATTTAAAGCTAATCAAAGCTACATGGAATGGAAAGAAGTCGAAACAAGGATGCAAGGTTACTGGGAATCGAACTCGGACCTCATACACAGAAGGCAGCATATTAACCAACTGAGCTATCCTTAACTCCTTAACCTAGATTAAAGGCAATGCAATGAGATAATGCACAGTGGAACAACATATAAACAACTGAGATCAGTGCTTGACCTTAACTTTTAATTTTTTATTACTGACCCTTGGGCTGCTGGAGCTGAGAAGTCACTAGCCAAGAGATAAGCACTGGCTGGTGGCTCTCAAGTTTTACTAGCTCAAAGGCAATTTTTACTAGTCATGGACTAATGGACTACTGCTAAGGTCAAGCACTGGAGATTAATACAACTATTCAAATGCTGTGCAAATAAAAAAGGCATTTCATGTGTTCCAGTAGGAAAACATTAAAATTTGTTTTGAAAATACTGGTATGTAATTGTTTCACTTTTAGGGAATGACTGAATGTTATGAATGTCAGCCAAAACCAACCCAGAAAACATTTCCAGGATGCACGATACGGAATACTCCATCAGAACCCATCCACTGTATAGTATGGGCCAAACATCTGTTCAAGTAAGACAGTCCAACGTGTATATAAAGCACTTTCATGGGTGCATTATGTACTTTCGTGAATATAATACATTTATGAACCAGTCATTATTTAAAGGGGAGGGGAGGGCAGTGCAAATAGAGGGGCCAAATATTTTCATGCTGGGGGAAAAAAGGGGAGCAAAAAGGGTGCATGCTACTAGAAGTCCATTGGAGCACATAACACATGCACTACTTTGTCAGAACCCATTCATTGTATATTATGGGCCATCTGTTCAAGTAAAGTCCTATATAAAATCCATTGTTAGCTTGCATGGATGATGGAAAAGCAATCAAAATGCTTTAGAATCACTTGCCTACAGATCATGACCCTAAATTTTTCTTGTGTTTCCCCAACTTCCTGCATGTTGATAAAACAGTATAGAGCATAAAAAAAAAGTGTTTTATAAGGCTTTATTATACTTTGATTAAAGTCGGTCTGAAAGTTGCAAATCCATCCTCCTGAGGTGTTTTTAGGGTCATAGCTCAAAGATACAAGGAATGCATTTCATAACACATTCAGAAAATAGTATGGGCCAGACCTACTACATGTAAATTTTGATGGGTGAATTGACATGCAAGGCATTCATGCATTCATTATGCAACCTCTCCACTGTATTGTATAGACCAAAAATATATTGTCTAAATCTCACATTCAGACAGAATGCATCCTGAAGCGGTTAAGTGTCATTCATAAAATCCTTGTCAAATGTAATTTCAGTCAGCTGTTTGGGGAAGCTGATGCAGATGAAGAAGTGTCACCTGACACTGAAGATCCAGAGGCAATGGGTGATGCAGGTGTGAAGGCCATGGAAAAGGACCCAGAATCTAATGATGCTGTAGGTGGTGTTACAAGGCAGTCAACAAGATTATGGGCCGAAGGAACAGGCTATGATGCAGTGAAACTCTTTAATAAGGTTGGGTTTGTAGATTGTAAGTTGTTTCTTTAAGCCTAGAAGCTTGGATAAAAAGGTGCAAGTTCCTGACAGGGCTCAAACGAGTTGAATCGTGCTCTCCTTCTGTAACATCACAATGTTGCACAATTTTGTTGCAATGTGTGCAATCCTTTTTAATATTTGTGGTGTGCAATGTTCCACTGTGTGCCAGCTCCTTAAAGAACTACCAGAGATGAGATGAGGCTTTCATTTAATCTAAGAGTCAAGCTTGGAAAGAATGGTTTTCCCATTTTTGACCTCTTTTCATTATTCCCTTGGAGTATTTCTTTGCTTGACCATAATGCTTAAGAAGATAAATTATATTGTGCAAATTGATTGAAGAGAATCAAATGAAGAGACTTTTATTCAATTCTATTACAGTCAATTAAAATAAGAAAACTGTGAACACCTAAAATATGTCTGAAATGTTAAGCATTGTGTTCTGACCAATCACATGCAAGAATTAATTAGAAATGAATTCATTCTTGCATGCGATTGGTCAGAACATGATGCTTAACATTCCAGACATATTTTAGGTGTTCCTGGTTTTCTTAGTTTGACTGTAAATTGTTTTCATTAAGCATTTTAAAATGTGCTTAAATATGTCTTGTCTTTTATTTCTGATCAGTTCTTCTGTGAAGACATTAAATATTTATTATCCATGGACAAGCTATGGAAAAAGAGAACTCCACCCAAACCACTAGACTGGAACACAGTCTTTCAAGGTAATGTTTTCTTTTTTAAAGCCTGGTACACGCTGGCAACTCAAGCGCAAGCAACATACACAGACTCAGTAGAGTACTGCTCATTAGCGGTGCTTGTCTTTTCTCACACATCGGTGATCAATGCACTACTGAGTCTGCGTATGTTGCTTGCTCTTATTCTTGAGTCACTAGTAGGCTTAATTAACTATTCTATTTTCACTTTGTTTTCTAAGGATAGTAATCCTGGATACCTTAATGTATGATCATAATTATTAAATCTTTTTACAGGAGATAGCATAACCGAAAATGGAAGTGAAGAAAGTCAGCTACAAGATCAACGAGTATGGAGTATACAAGAGTGTACTAAAATCTTAGGAAAAAGGTCAGCTTTGGGAGGATTATTTCTCTTCACAAATCAAACTCATTGCAAAATGGACACTTAGCTCACCAGCAAGTCTCTTTAAAATCAATTATTCTCTTCCATGCTCATTTTCATTACAAATGTCAGTGTAAAATTATAACTAAAAAAGGCAATGATAGAACATTGATCATTTGGCACTCAGCTGTCAGATTAGCCTAATCTAAGTTTTGGCACAAAATTTTAAGACTGAAGACAAGACCCTTTGCACAATACTCACAGCATGAATGAAAAATGTCTTACTGCTACAACCACCATTTTTAATTTTCATTTCACTGGTGACTCGAAATCCATGAAATACCATTATACAATTATCATATCACTTCTTGTTTTTGCCTTTATCATTAAGATATATGCCCACTACAACATGTTTAATTTTCATTTAATTTTTATCTTGAAAAAGTAAACTTTATTCTTTATTCTCCCTAAAATATCTCATTACATTTTTTTTAGCATCCAAACTCTCAAGACAAATCTTGAAAATAAAGGTGAAGAACTAGTTTGGGACAAGGTAAGGAAATAAGAGTGTCCAAAACAACAGCAGCAGCAGCAACAACAACAACAACGTCAGCAGTAATTAACACAATATAAACCACAATACAGCAACAATCACAATAAGCAACTGCAACAGGCTTCTTTGACAGCTTATCAAGCACTTACCAACACATTTCCCTTACACACACATATACACACTAAGGGTTTCACACTGGGAGCAGGCTCCAGGGTCATTTTGCTCCTTTGTGTGTACCAAAGATTTAATTTACAAAAGGTTGAGCTGGGAGTAAGAGCCCCTGTGCCCCTGGTTCTTGCTCCCTGATGTAGAACCGGTTAAATATCAGCAAGCATGACCACACCATACAGTCAGCTCCTGCAGCATGCTCTCTCTGTGTATGAATGCAAAATGACCCAGGGGCCTGTAGGCTGGGTAGCAGTCCTCCAGGGGTGGGGGTTAGGGAGTTGAGGGGAAGGGGGAGAAAGGAGGGCCCTCTTTTCTACGCCTTCCCTGCACCCCTGGAGGGCTGCTATGCAGGCTAAAGGGCCTGCCTCTGGAGAAAACCCATTAGCGTGTAACACAAACTTTGGACCTTTATCTTTGGCTGAAAACTGTGGAACTCTTAAAACACACTGGCTTTGCCATGGCAGTGTTGATGTCATGTCAAAGCAATTTCACTTCATGACTAGTGATCTCTTTGTCATTAGGATGATCCTCCATCAATGGACTTTGTAACATGCGCAGCCAACATCAGAGCTCACATATTTGGAATACCAATGAAAAGCCGCTTTGATGTAAAAGGTATTTGTTTTAGAATGGTACACAAACTACACCATAAGATTCGCTAGAGTAGTTTTTGCAAAATTCTCAAACATTAAGCAAATTTTAAACATACCATACATAGACCTTTTTCGTAATAGCAGATTTCTAACATTGGTAAATAAGGATCTTCTTTATCAAAATAACTTGTACCATTTAAAGAACTCTTAGAAATTGGTAACATTGGAGAATTTGGACAGCACAGCATACTGAAAGAAGTTTAAAAAATTGTTAACTTTGGAAAGTTCGAATGGCATAGCATCAAAATTCAAAAATATATTGTGGATCAATATTGGTATAACTTTGGAGTTCATAGATCAGGCCTTGCTGGCCTCATTTTCATGTTTTCTCACAACTTAAAATGCTTGTAAGTCCTTGAGGATTGAAAAGATTTCCATAAACTTTCAAATTTTACTTTGATAAATATCTTCTCTCTGATGGAATGCCATTTTTATCTAGTGTTTAAAAAACATTATGCTAATGAGCTGCAGCCATTGTGAAAGTAGTCCATAGTCCTGTGTGAGGCCAAAAGTATGACTTTACTCCTGGAGGTTGGGGGGGGGGGGGGGGGATGAAATCTTTTATTCTCCTTAGAGGGGTTTATGAAATGTTCGGTAGCCAAGGCTCAAAATTTTGGCAACCCTCCCCTCCCCCCTCCCCCACACACATCACAATAAATGAAAACCCTTTAAGATTTTTTTTTAAATATCTCTTTAGCTATGGCTGGTAACATCATCCCCGCAATTGCAACAACCAATGCTATCATCGCAGCTATCATAGTAATGCAAGGGTTAAACATACTGAATGAAAGAATGGACAAATGTAAGACGGTGAGTAAGCAGATAGCAGTATTGTGTACAGCAGTATTTCCCAAAAAAAGCGGGAAATTCGAAACTTGAGTAAGATTAGGTTCTCAAGGTTGCGCGCTCATCCAAATGCAAGAAACTTGACGGACCACGATACCAGAACACTAGGAGCTTTATAATGAGAAGTATCATACATTTCTATGATTTTTTTCAATGAGAATTCATAAAATTGATTGCTTCTCAATTTTACTGAATTTGCGTTTATCAGTTGTGTGGCCCGTCAAGATTGGATGTGCACGCAACTTTGAGAAAACGGTCTATTAAGCTATAAAAATCTGACCAAGAGCAGCTCAGCAGTGAGTTCTATATGTACACAGTGCTCGTAGTACTGGTTTTGGAAAGTTTTGGAAATTGATAATGCATTTTTCCAGGACCTTGAAAGTTTTGGAAATTGATAATGCATTTTTCCAGGACCTTGAAAGTTTTGGAAAATTGATTTTTGGTCCACTAGGCTATGGAAAAATTATGGAGTTTTTGTAGCTGATTGTTTTGCATTGGTAAATGTATGTTGAATGTTTCAGATCCATGAATTTGGATTCATTTTTGTGCTTTGTGTGGTTTTGGAAATTTGAATCAAAGGGCTTTGGAAAGTTTTGAAAAAGCTTTGGGAATTCTCACAGGGGATCCTGTACGAACCCTGTGTATACTGGTTGAGAGAATCAGTGGGATTATTTAGCTATAAAGAATTTTTGGTAGGTTTTTCATCTTTACGATCAACATAGCAAACTTGTCAATAAAGCCTGGTTCACACGAGCAACGCAAATGCAAATGCAAACGCGAGCAAAACTACGTGAGAACTACAGCAACGCAAACGCAGACGCAAACGCAAGGAATGGAAAAGTTTTCATTTTCTAGCGCTTGCGTTTGTATTCGATCTCTGCAATATTTTTCAAATATAAATAAGCATTAATGCGCATGCATATCTTAATTTGCTTACATTTGCGTTTCGCGTGTGAACATTGCTTGCGTCTGCGTTTGCATTTGCGTTGCTCGTGTGAACCAGGCTTAAACGATACATATTTTGCACGATATTCATTGTAATTATTTTCACAGATCTATCTCAACCGGCAACCAAATCAACGAAAGAAACTTCTTGTTCCATGTGCTCTTGAGAAACCAAACCCTAAATGTTATGTTTGTGCTTCGAGACCAGAGGTCAGTGACTCAAGCTGATTTATGTAATGGAGTCACCTTTACATTTAAACTCTTTTTTTTACATCATTGTTCGACCTTACAGGATTTATTTATGAAATGGTCAACTTCTACATCATTGCTATAGACATCTATTTTCCAAAGCAGTTCAATTTGGAGGACAGAACATTAGAATTTTGCTCTCCTGAGAATCGATGGCTGTAAATATTTCACTTTTTTGTCCTCCAAATTGATTCTGGTTGAGAATTGCTGCAAGGCTTCTCTAGATCCAATCAGGGGGCTGCTAAAGCATAAGCGTAAGAGTCCAATAGAGCAGATTTCGTGTGACTGTGAAAAAGTCACGGCCCGGTCAGTACCGTAAGCGTCCTTGCCGCGACCGTGATGTTTTCTAGAATTTTGAAGTTCCTTGCCGTGCCTTGACCGTGTTCGCGCCGTGTTCGTGCCGCGACTTTTTCACAGTCATACGAAATCTGCTCTAAGGCAAAGCCACACCGCGACTCCTGCATACTTATAGGCCTGTGCAACATTGTTAACCAAGAACATCCACTGTCATGTTGGGAGTGTTTGAACACTCTGTCTGTGGTATTATTTCTCTGCTAGATTTTCAGTAGAATTTTCCCTTCCTGACACAGGTTACAGTTCTTGTAAACACTGAAACCCTGACCCTAAAGAACCTCGAAGACAAGGTACAGTAAAAATTATGATCATGTTTATTCTTTACGATAGTTCTTAAATGTGATATTTGAAATGCCTACAAAACATGGTGGAAACAATCTAAATTTGTAAAAGGAGACGCTTTTTAGTGTACTCAATAAATTAGAGCAGATTTCGTATTACTGTGAAATGTTCACGGCACGGACACGGTCAAGGCACGGCAAGGCACGTCAAAGTTCTAGAAAACATCACGGTCATGGCAAGGCACGCTTACGACACTGACCGTGCCGCGACTTTTTCTGCTCTATTACATGGTTATTTAACGCAACCTTTTTTTTCTTTTTTAGGCTAAACTTGTTTGATTTCATAGTAGAATGATGTGGTAAAGTAACACGGATGATAGCTGGACTAACTATAAGATCGCGC
>WUAP02014347.1:0-19788 GCA_015163945.2 Stichodactyla helianthus | reverse complement strand
TTAGGTGAAAATCTGAATTTCCCTGACTAAATAAAAAATTCCCTGACTTTTCCCTGACTGTGTTTTTCCCTGACTTTTCCCTGACCCCTGGGAACCCTGATCAATTTAGAATTCTTATTTAAAGGTTATTAATGATAAGTTAATGAATTGTGCCAGTAAATAGTGCCAGTGTTCCTCCTGTTCCAAAACATTGTCCTTTTCCCATCCCACCCTGTCTTTTTTTCATTATTATTGTCCCTAACACACTGAACATGAACTGCAAAAACAATGTCACACACTAAAAGACCTAAACCATTGCCAGTGTCCAATCTCAAACCTTTCATAAACGAAATTCTTTTTTCAAGCTTCATACATACTGATGTATTTTTTCTAATGCTGCCAGTAAAGAAAGAAAAAGAAATCAAGGGAATGAAACCTGTTTTTGGAAAACAGTGAATTAGGTTTTATAAAAGCTGGGCTTCCAAGAGCTAAATATAAATGTCACAAATTACAAGAATTAAAAGAAACATTTTTCAAGTTTGCTTTAAAAACTAAAAATCATCATGACTTCAACTAAGATTGGACTTTATAAAAATTCATGCTGTAAATTTTATTATCATCAGATCTGGACTAAAATGAGAACTTCTATTAATGCTACAGCACATTTTCAAAGCCTTGACTAATAGCACCATAAATCACATGTACTGTGTATGTTATTCACAATGTTCTGAGATAATTGAAGAACATCTCATTCTAATATACCTTTTTACTAATACAGTGGCCATCTTGAATACATTAATTTTTCATTGTTTAAATCTCAATATTATGGGATGTCCAGGGGCAAACAAAGGCTTTGCCCCCTGGATATCCCATAATATTGAGATTTAAACAATGAAAAATTAATATATTCAAAATGGCCACTGTATTAGTTAAAAGGTCTATTGTGTTAATATCTGCACTGTCGACACTAGTATAACATAAGTTAATATAACTGCATGTATAATGTTGCTGTTCATTGTTTGCACAGTGCCATTGGCTAAATTAATACCTAGAAAGCACTTGGGTTTCTTAGGTTAGACAGTGGGTAATGGCAAAGGCCTAGCCAAATGTCAAACCTTTAGAAACTAAGACCAGGCTATCTAACGGTATTTGTGTTAGCATTCCTCTAAAGTGACTATCAATACTAAAAAAAAGAATATTTAAATCAGGAAAACTAAATTTATTGAAGTTATTTTTAAGGCAAAATTACTGTCATTTGTGAGCAGACATAAGCGTGACACACCAAACTTGTTTTTATAAGTTATATTTCAGGCGTTTGAAAAATCTATCAAGTTTGACATAATTGTATAATTTAGGGAAATATTGGAGCTTATTTAATGCCTGCTTTACACATTTATTTTTGTCTTTTGAGCCGTGGGCAAGTACGTATGTGCATTGTATGTAGTCATGTACAGTGTCAATCACTTCATGAACACTCCTCACTTTGTACATTATAGATGACCTTGTAAACAGGAGATGTTCCCCCACAGATCCCGATCCACCTTCACCTAAGGCTGCTCACTCCCCAATTCTCTTCAGGAACACGACACTGGCTAACCCTGGTAGGATTACGCTTATAACTAGGCATCGACCCATTAAAATAATTCATTTTCCAAGTTCCGGCTTTGTATGTATAGCCATATATCTTACTGCAATTCTCATTCTACGAACTCAGACATCATAATGCCTTGTTGTGAAATTGGTTTTTTGCTGCCATCAATCAAAAATAATCAGTCAGTACCTTTCATATTTTTGACTGGCAGCAGTGAAAAACCAAATTCCAGTGGCCAGCTTGCAATTACTGAGTTTGCAGAATATTGAGAATCACAGTAATGGATAAAAATCTACATTAGGATTTTTTCTTTTTGCAGATAAGCAGCTGGAAATACCAGCAGATACTAATCAAAGTAAACCTAGAAAGGATTGTATAAGGGCTCGTTCAAGGTCCATGGTAAATGGTGTTCGTAAACTTACAAGATTACATAGCTTCTCTGGGACTGTACCAAGGTAATTCAAAATTGGAGTGTTTCTTAGGCTAAAATGTTTTTAGAAATCTATAAATTTATGATGTTGCTTCATGAAATGTTGGTTCACTGGATCTTAGAATCAAAAAGTTTTTGTTGAAATGAACTATTTTGTAAGGAGATCAGTAAACAAAAGGTTATGTTTTGTGTTTCATTTAGAAATTGTGCATGTATTAATACTTAACACTTATTTACTGGGACCGAGGGAAACAGTATGTTTTGTGGTCCCAAGACCACTGATGTTTCCTGAAGTGGAGCTGAAGGAAACATCAGCTGTCGAGGGACCACAAAACATGCTGTTTTTCTGAGTTCCCAATAAATAAGTGCTTTATTATCATACCAAGTGTCAAAGAGAACAAAAAAATAGAGAAAGAATGAATTTTGCAAACATGTGCACTAATGTGGTGGATTCTGGTTTCCAGTTTTGATATTTTTTCAGTCACATGACTTCCGGTTTTGTTATTCCCGGTCCACAACATATTATTGCCCTCCCAGACTTGTTGCCAGGGAGACAGTCAAATTGTTTCACCTTCACATAAACACTCTTGACCAATAGAAATTGAGGAAAATTGAACTTTGACACTTGGTATATAATAAAAGTATTTAACACTCCAGGGGCAGATCCAGGAATCAAAGGAAGGGGGGGCCAGAAAACTTCTTCATTAGAGGAAACTCTATGACTAACCAACTCCAGCTGAGCTGACCTTGAATTGCAAAAGCAATTGTAGACAGTTCAGCTGCTTTTGCTTATATTTAAAAAAGCATTACGATATTGATACAAAGGGACCAGGCTTGGAGATTATCTGAAGCACTTGTTTTTGCCAGAAAAAAATTTCTGTTCATCTAGAGTGGCCTACACTAATATGAATAATTATCTACTAGTAATCTGAATCTAATTGGTCAAACATGGTCTTATGAACATCACCTCAGCTGGTTTTTATTAGTATTGATTTGTCTGCTTGTCTTTATTGTACAGACTTTTTAATCTGCAAGGGAGTGACAAAGACAATTGTACTCAAAAGGTCAGCATTGTTGTGCTGAAAACATGTTCTTTCTTTCTTTCATTTTCTATAGATTTGGTGTAGAAGTCCAGAACGAAAGTGAATTAGCAAAGGTTAAAAATCTTTCTCTTACTTTGTACTTTGTCTTACTAATATCTGCATCATGCAATTCATTATCTTTCTGATTTATTGTTGTTGTTTTGTTGAATTTATTTGTTTTGATTTAAATGATCAAACTCATACCCCAAGTACTAGAGAAAGACTGCTGTCACTGCCAAGCATTTACCCATTCATCCACTTTTTTTATTTAACTTCATATCAGCACTTTCATCTCATCATTTATTGTTGTAATTGCAAAATAATGGTCAATGTACTGTTATGCTAAACACCAGAATTCTTGTTACAAAGAAAGAAGGATTTGCATTTTGGTATAATTTTAAAAACAATGAAAATCTATAAGATATTGTTGAAAAAAAGAATTTTTTCAACTTAATCAAATTACATTAATATGCACAAGAAGATTACCAACTAAAAACCCAATACATTTTGGAAAAAGGCAACACATGTACTATGTAGGTACACATAGGTGTTTTTAATGTGCCTATCTCTGTTGATGGTCATTGTTTTTTGTATAGATATTAGAGGGCATCAATAGATGGGACTTTAATGCTTTTTCCTTGGACGAAGCAACTACTGGTCACCCAATGCTAGCTGTTACCTATACTATTCTGCAGGTAAGACTGTCAAAACAGGAACCACGGAGACAGAGGACTGGGCTTCTATAGCCCCCCACTAATTTTGCCATCACTTTGAATAGGCTACTTCCGAGATATGCTTTGCTTGTCATGCACAAAGATTTCAGTATGAGGCTCTGTGCTAAATTCAATTTATTCATTTCAGTTGTCATGAATCACTGAGCATTTAGCACTGAGCCTCGTACTCAAACCTTTGCACTTGACAAGCAAAGCGTATCTCAGAAGTGGCCTGATGATTTACCTCCAGTACTCAATGTTTGCAAATGTGTTTGTATTGCAAAACAACCAACAACCAAAATTCAGATCTTTCAAACAGAAAGATGATTCTTTAGTAAAGGTCTTTTTTCTTTTTTAATTAACAATGTATTGTCTCAGTCTTTACACTATTCAGAATTCAGAAACTTGATATTTTAGCCCCAGCCCCCATACAAAATTTGCTCCACAATCTGCATTTTTGAATTCTTCAGCTAACAACTTCATTTGTGCAACATGTAGACTGTTCCTAATGTTGATTGAATTAATTTATGTTATACTTTGTGATCCTTAGGCCAGAGACTTACTAAAAATATTCAAAATCAAACCTACAACATTTATAAATTATATGTCCCTAGTAGAGGTAAGCTTTTATTTTATTGAACTAATTTGTGAAAACAATTTCACTATGCTACTTTCTCCTTCTCCCAAAGTCTCAAGAAAGCCTTTTTTGCGGGCTACATTAAACAATATAGCAGCAGAATGGGGAAAAAGAACAATTCCCAGAGTGGATTATTTTAAGTATTTTTTATACTACCCTGGAATCCAGATGCTGTTTATTCTGACCACAGCATCTGCTTGTCCAACCAAACAAAGGGTGAACAGAACCTCTGGTATCTTTGTACATTTATTTTGCGAAGTTTTAATGAATTTTTGATTGCTTTTTTTCAGAGTCATTATTTAAGAGATGTTCCATTTCACAATTGTATTCATGCGGCTGATGTAACCCAAACAACACATGTCTTGTTATCTGCACAAGCTTTCGATGTGAGTAATTACATAGATATATCTCAAGCCTCTCTTTTGTGTGTGTGTGAAAACAAAAGATGTGTTTAATGAACCCATTGTTTTTTTATCACATCGTGAGGTCTGAGATGTACGTGTATCTAATTTGTGCATTTAGTATGTAAAGTTACAGTTGACTGTATTATTCCTTCTGCACAATTAACTCATTATGTAAAAAAAAAAAAAAAAAAACAGATACACAGTGCCTTCATGTGGTATGTCTTTCCATGGTTTGTGCCATGGCATTCTCAAAACTGTCAAGTACCACTTGGCTTCACCCACAACAATTTTAACAATGTTATTAAACAAGCCGTGGGAAAAAAAGAGATTGCATGCTACATGGGTTGTGATTTGTTAGCGTATAGTTTAACAACAAATCTAATTTTCCAAGTTAATCGAAAAGTTTTTGAAATATTCAATACAATTCAACATGTGTTCATTAGGGTTTAAAATTTCTCAACTATTAAGTTATAAGATTATCTAAAGTTTGTTTTACAGTAGGACATGAAGTTTGCTTTTGACTCTTTGTTTTAAATTGTTGCTCCTTTCGCTGTACCATTCCTAGCAGAAACACGGTTCTGATTTGTAATTTCACTGTTTTTGCTATATCGACTTAAGTTTAGTCGTTTTTGATCGTTAAGTTGAGCACATAACTCAGTAGAAAAGATAAAAAGATGAAAAAGCAGGACAACTTTGACGAGAACAGAGAAAGAAAAAGTTCTAAAAAAGCTTCAATTTTTCTAACTATCAAGCCCAGTACTTGCTATTATTACAATCAGAACAAATTATAAGTCCATGATAAGCATTAAACAAGTTTCAAATGCTTTAATACTTACTGTTTTTTGAAGAAGGAATATCTTTTTTCACGGCCATGTTTCTTTTCAAGTTCCTCGAGTTTTGTGTTATGACACTACCCAGCATGCCTTCAAATACCACAGGTAGCCCAACTACAGTTATTTGGGTTTGAAATCCTTGGGTCATTTATCATTTTCTTTTTTCCTGTTTTCAGTCCGTATTCACTGACCTTGAAATACTCTCAGCAATTATCGCCAGTGCTGTTCACGATGTTGATCATCCTGGTGTCAATAATCATTTTCTCGTTGCTACGAGTAAGTAACTTTTTTGCGCATATAAAGAAAACTTAAAAGGTGCAGTGTCACTGAAGGAAGAGAGTCCTGTCTCCCAGTGACGTAATAACTGCTAGTTCCATAACTGCTGTCAAAGGTGGATCCCGGTTTTTTTTAGTGGGTGTACCTCCAGGAATTTTTAGGGGGGTGTACCTCCAGGACTTTTTAGGGGGTGCACCAACAGTCAAAAAAAATTAAACCCTTAATTGACTATAAGTAGTTCATCTCACGGGGGTGCACACCCCCTTCACGCCTCCCGTGGATTCCTCCCTGGTTGCATTAAAGTCCTCTAATAACTAATAATTGTATCAATTTCCTTTGTTCTTAGACTCCGAAATGGCCCTTATGTACAACGACGAGTCAGTACTAGAAAACCATCACCTGGCAGTCGCATTTCAACTTTTGCAACACGAAGACTGCGATATATTCGAGAATTTGAGTAAAAGCGAGCGACAGTCTGCTCGACGGATGATCATAGAGATGGTATGTGTTGGCGATGAGCTTTGTTTTTCTGTTTCCCTTTATTTTAGAGTAGATTTCGTATGAGTGGGAAACGCTACGGTGAATTCGTAACCATACCTTGTACATTTACCGTAACGGTAACTACACGCTGTAATTGGCTGATTCACACGAAAACAATGGGAAGCCATTTCAGTGTTACTGCATACCGTACCGTGTACGTGCTGCAAGTCAGTGCCGTACGTTTCCCACTCACACAATAATCATTCTTATGGGAAGCCATTTCAGTGTTAGTGCATACCGTAACGCGTATGTGCTGTAAGTCAGTATAATTCTCCCACTCATGCGAAAACCGCTCTAATGTCGTGATATCTTTTATGCTTTTAGGTCCTTGCGACTGACAACGCCAAGCACATGAGTTTACTGGCCTCGCTGAAAACTATGGTAGAAACTAAAAAAGTAGCAGGCACTGGAGTGCTGTGTTTAGACACATACACAGACAGAATGCAGGTATGTCATCACCATGGGAACAAATTTGTGACATTGCCTCATTTCCCATCGGTGGGCGTACGATAACGTAGTTTGTTTTGGTTAATTGTCATTTAAATTGCCAACCAAAAATCTATTGGATCATCCAACAAAGCAATGTGACCAAACCTATTGTTAAAATGGTTGGCACATTAACATCACAATGACAGTGTTGATAAACGTTACGTCCACCTATACATGTAAAGAGGGAGAGAGTTAGAGCAGTAAAAAAGATATGAAATATTTTTTGAAAACGTAAGTGTAACAAAGCAGTAAACATGAAATGTAGATATCATCGTGCTTTCTTAATTTCCAAACTTTTATTGTGAAATATAATTCTTGTTTCGTAAGTTCATGTTTTGACTTCGGTGGCAAGTGCTGCATGGTGTGAATTCTAGCTTCGCTTGTTTTACTAAGCAAAGCTTCTAGAACTTGTACGCATCAGTCTCCAAAAATAACATAAAGATTGGGATACCATTGTGTACTCAGGGGCGTAGGCAGGGGGGCCAAGGCGGCCAGCCCCCCTCTACCCTCCCCCATCGTGGCAACAAAATGGCTGCTTTTTAGAATTTATACGGTAATTTTCGTATTTAGGGGTTTTTCTTGACGAGTGCTGTTTTTATTTGTTTGTGTGTATTTTTGTACCAAAGGTTTTAAAGAGCTTAGTTCACTGTGCGGATCTGAGTAACCCAACAAAGCCGTTACATATCTACCGGAAATGGGTTGACCGACTGATGGAGGAATTCTTTCGACAGGTATCATGACACACATGAAGTATTTTAAAAGAATAAAATGCGCAAACGCGCGCAGAAAAAGTTATGAGAAGCATGAACAAAAAGCCAGCTTCATCATCATCATGCGCAATGCATCGTGGAAGTTTTCTCATTGAAACGACACACTGTGCATTCACTAGAGCATGCGCTGACCAATGAGAGCACTCGTTATGTGCTATTATAGCCAATCAATGAGAGCACTCTATATAATGTTTTATTATAGCCAACGTTGTTAGAATTTCGATCGCTTAGTGTCGCGAAATCACAGAACAGTTTTTGTAAGACTGTGGAAAACTCGTGGTACGGACGTGTCGTGACCGTGTCAGTGCGGTAACGGCGCGTTCTGATTGGATAGAGCGGAGCAAATTCGTGTAGTCAGTACTGTACTTTACCGTAGCCGTAACAACGCGTTGTGATTGGATGTGTCACACGAAAAAAAATGGAAACGATTTCAGTGTTTCTGCTGACTGATGCCAACGGTGCCCTTAATTCAATGCCGTGACGTTTCACAGTCCATATTCAACTGCTCAAAAATGATGCCGTTGATTTGGACCTCCCGCCAAACCAACATTTGCTTCTTCATCTTACAGGGTGACAAAGAAAGAGCAATCGATGGGATGGATATCAGTCCAATGATGGATCGACATAATGCATCGATCGAGAAGTCTCAGGTACGATGCTTTTTATATACGTCAGTCCTATGTCATATCTCTAACATGAACTAGATAACGTTTACTGCTATGGGGAATCATGGGTGGCGTACGTAGCGCTGAGTCGTTGGCTCGCTTCTTACCAGTAAACCCGCGGGATCGATTCCAAACTCGAATGAAAAGAGCCGTTTATCAAAGCTTTCTTCCCGTAGTTCGATTTCCCTATTTACTCAGCCTGTAAACGCCATGGCCAACCTCTGCCTCTATTTTCTCGATTTCCGACGCGCGGTATCGTTTTCCGAACAGTTGAGACGTACGTGATTATTCCTACGCCCCGATTTTCTCCTCCCACTATGCAAACACTAATGCGCAAATGCCATGGCTAACCTCTGCCTTTCTCGTATCCTTTTCATCATATAAGCTCCTGTTCTGAGCGCGCGACCTTGAGAAACCAGTCTATTCCATAGCCATTTTCTTCCTCTAATTTTTCGAATGAGTTTTTAGCGGCAAATTTTAAGCACGTTAATGTTAACTTTTTTCGTAAAACTATTCTTCGCCATTTTATACAGGTGGTATTCATAGACTTCGTCGCCCAACCTCTTTGGGAAACGTGGGGAGAGCTTGTTCAACCTGACGCCCAAGAATTATTGGACACGATAGAAGATAATCGCCATTGGTACAACTCTCAAATTCCTAAAAACGAACAAGACAAGAACAATCCTGCTTCAATGAAGCGAGTTAGTTGGCAGGGCACGAGAAAAGATGCAATTGACCAATCAGAACCCGAGACTTCAGGTACTCCTTGCCTGTAGCCACGTGATCATGATCTTAAATATGTAGGTGAGCAGTGGTGATTCGTACGTTGGGGCAGCTTTGACTGAGGTGGCTTGCTATAATTGCAACGTTATAAGAGCCATACTTGCATGCGTATGGGCTCCAATAAGCCTTAACTTAGAATTAACATTTACAAAAATTTCTTTTTGACACACACAATTTTCAAGGCTTTATGACACGTTTTTATTAATTTTTTCCTTTGCATTTTCATTTCAGTTATCGTTCTTCTTTCCCATTAACTTTTCATTCATAGAATTTGTCTCATACATGTATTACTTTTATTCGTGCCTCTAATGCTGTTGTATTTATGATGTTTCTGGGTCTAATTTGCTGTTTTTTTCCAAGCATGAAGTTTTGGTTGGAGTAGATTTTTTATGATTGTGTAGTCGAGCATCAGTATTGGGTTGAAGGAATTGAATTTGGATAAGTGATGTCTTGCAGTTGAAGTTGAGTAACACTTTACCAGCAAAATCTCAGCACAGAGTTCGTTCTTATTTAATTTCAAAGCTTTCTTCTCAAAAGTATGAACTCTGCACTTTAATTTTTGTCTCTTTCTTTTATTCATTCTGTTATCTTTCTGAAATTTTTTGTGCATGCATAGCAACCAAACATCCAAGGTTTTTTTTTGTTGTTGTATTTTAGAAGAGGATCCCGGAAGAGGTAAAAATGGTGACACACAAAATAACAATTGCCAGGATCAAATGACACGGCATATGAAACCTGAAGACCTATTGCATAAATGTGAAAGCAGTGGAAGAAGCTGTGAAGCCGATGATGAATATGATGGTGATAGTTCTTTTGATTGCTCTGCAACTGATGGGAACAATAACTGATCCCTGTGGGATGCCACAGCAAGGTAATGGTAAATTAGGCCTTAAGGGAGCACCACACAGTAACGTGAAAAGGATTGGACAGTAAAGCTAGGATGCTTGGAATATTATCATAAATGGGAGTAAATCTAAGTGGTTAAATCTGACTCAGGTGCAGGAAGAGGATTCTACGCTGGATATTTTCTTTCATGAGAAGATTTCTTCATCTCAAATTTTAATAATCCTTGTCACCCAATGATCACACAAGTTTCTTTAAAATTTATTAATGGAGTTGACTTGTTTATCCTCGATGGTGGTCCAAGTGGTCAAAAATGTCATTTTATCTCTAAAATGATAGAGAAGTGATGCAATTGGATTTACTGGGGAAAGCTGCAGTTCAAAAAGTACAAGGCGAAATATCAAATGGAAAAACCGTAAAAAGTTTATGGAGGTAGCACTGGAATTTGCCCACTTCCTGGCTAAGTGGCAGAATGGAAATCATATAATCTGCATTAAAAGCAATGCCATTTTGGAGATTATTGTGTTACAATGATGATGAGCAAGGGCACACAGGACACAAAGGGATGAATTTCAAACAAAGAAATATTAAAAGAAAACTTCTTGAAAAGTACCAGATGTAAAATTGTAAAAAATTGATGGAAACTTAAAACCTTCAAGCATGCTTAGGTGGATTTAGGTGGTAAGTATTGGATTCATACAAAATGATTGATTGTATTGGGCACCAATGTCTTTGTTCAGATGTCAGTTTTCTAAGGCATATCAAATTCTTCTTCTTCTTGTAGCCCAGTGAAGAATCATGCACACTGCCCTTTATTGTAGTGAAAAACAATCTAAGTCACTCTTAATTTCCTGCAATCCTAAGTCCATCTCTTCATAGTCTCCTTCCTAAGTGAATGTCTCAAGAGTTTTTTGCATAGTTGGTAGGCTACCAGATGTCATCAAAAGTCTTTCAGCTCTCTTCTGATCAAAGACATTCAAGTCAGAACGGTTAAGATAGAGAAAGAGTGAAAAGCTTGATCCGGGTTTGTCTTCCCAAGACTGAATTATCCATGCATGTTGGTTTTGCCTTAGAGAATCTTGACATCTGAGCAACATAACCAAAACGTGTGCAACCAATAACCAATCAATTCTGTTATTCTTGTTGCCATGACATGCAAGGTTGCCATGACAACTCTTGTCAGAATCACACAAGTATTTGCAGATCAAATTTTGTTCTTATGTGCCATTGAATTGTTTTGGTTACCAGCAACCAAGGTAAAGGATTAATAGCATGTAGGTAGTATAGGTTGGTAAAATAGAAGCTACTGTTCCCTTAAATCTCGTAGGATGGTTATCCAAACATGACAATAATTGAGGTTACAGACCTGTAAATATAATATATACAAATATACATAGAGGTTTCAATTTAATTTATCATGTAGCTATATATGAGCAAATGAAATGTATCTTTTAGTTCTTACATTTAGGATAACATTAGACTGTCCTTAGATTAATATATTATTTCTTTGGTTATGGAGCTGTTATTTGAAAGTTATATATCCATTACTGGTTTAAACAGTCAAGGTATGTTCTTTATCGGGAGAGGGGATGCAGGAGAGAATTTTTGACAATATTTTAAAATACTTCTGCCCTTCTATTTTCAGTTTTAAGGGACTCATCATTTATTAGTAGGGGTGGGGGTGCATTTCCTTTTCTACTATGATGATTGTTTTTTGCCCTCTCTCATAAATGATACAAGAAATAACCAAGCTTAAGTTGAGGTATGTTGTGGGGCATAGTGTAAATTAAAATGCACCAGTGCAAGCAAACTTTGCCTGAAAACCCAACCTGAAGCCTCGGCATCCTCTCCCCCAATAAAAAACATATCTTATCAACAACTTCTTTATTTTAAAATATGGTTATCAGGGTATCCTTTATAATTTATTTCAAAGCTTCTTACTTGAAAATATTTTAAGAAAGCTAACAGAGTTTTATCATCCAGATTATTTGAGTATTGATATGGAATATAATATAGTTATATACTACTCCGGCATAATTCCTACTGTATATCATTAGTATGATTTAGTAATTTGGGGCAACGGTAATGCTTTGCTCTAATGGCTTTCATTTTTAAGCATTGTGATTGGCTGCTTTCCATTGTCCTATCTTTTGGTTGGTTAAGAGTGTAAGTTACCACAGGTATCCCACTCATGAAATCTGTTCTACAAAGTATATTACAAGTGTACTCACAGAAATTATAATTTCTGCCACAAATGAATTTTCAAATAGCATTTCCAAATTGGTGCTCCTCGTCATTGCTTTTAAAGTATATTGTGTTTGGTTAAATGTGTAAATAATTAGAAAGAGCTGAAAATAACTAATTGATTGCTTTTATCAGTTACCTCTTTGCCCATATTTTACTCCATGAAAACTCTCACAGTTGACTAGTCCTGAGACAGATAAAGAAATAACTGAGAGCTCCAAAAATGTTTGGAAAGTTGTGTAACAACTAATTGAAGAATGCGCGAGAGCCCTTTTTAAAGCTTGTGTGATGACTTTCTGGAATAAAAATCCTTTTTTCTCCCACCACAGCTCTTAAACTCTAGAAATATTTATTTAATGTACAAAGCAATGGTATACCTCCACCCTCAAAGGTGCCTTATAAGAAACCTATGTAGTTTGTTAAAGGACTGTGGGTTTTCATGATGTCCATCACTAGTAATCCCCTCCCTTCCCAGTATCACCAATGTTATTATGTTCCTAAGCTATGCTTTCGCCTAATTAAGTAATTGTAACATAGAGCTGTACATTCTGTGTATATTCTGCTCCTGTATGATGAATTTTCCTGTGCGAGTAGACAAATTATTACTAGCAATGATGATGATGATATTGTTAAGTATATATAAATATATATGAGACTATCGTATGATGAAATTAACCAGAGATAAACATATTAATTAGTAGTAACCAAGGAGTCATGTTGTTAATAAAACAATCAACAGCTTATAAAATGAGTTTTTGTTTTCTTACACATCTGCACCAGCTAGCAGTTTTCATGGTTACTGTGAAAATCGTTGCATCGCGACCCGTATTATCATATATTCAGTTGGATTTTTGTGCTTTTCTGAGCCATCAATCATCTTTGTGGGCGGGAGTTATGCAAATCAACCAATGATTTTCACAGATTCGCATAACTCCCGCCCCCAAAGATGATTGATGGATCAGAAAAGCACAAAAATCCAACCGAACTTACGATATAAAGGTCGTGATGCAACGATTTTCGCATTAAAACCACACTAGTTACATGTATTATGCTAAGATAAGTAAACAAGATACATTTTAGGGTTCTAGCATAAATACAAATACCTGGGAAGCTACAGCAATTTAAATTTCAGGATTTGTTTGTAAAACACAGCCAAGCCTGTGCACATTTACTGATGGTCTAACTTTAATTTTAAAACAAAATATTTTCTCAAATCATGCAATTATTAGTGATGGCCATTATTGTGTAGAGTCAAATGTCTTTTTCTTTTCTTTCTCTGTGCAAAGCCCAACATACTACTGTACATGTCAGTAGCGTAGCAAGGGGGGCACGGGGGGCATGTGCCCCCCAAATATTTTTTAAAATTAATAGTTGAAATATGAAAGAAAAAGAAAGTTTAAGATTTAACAAATAACCTTTTGCGAATGTTCAGAATTTTGAAGAATGAATCAAATATTTTTTCTTCTTTGTTTTTGCATTTATCAATTTGTTTTATTGGTTTTTTTGGGGGGGTCTGCCTTTTTTTTGTGGGTGTCCCCCCAATCTCTCAGCCCTCACTATGCCCCTGGTACATGTATATTCCAATTCAATCTGTGAGTTAGCAAGGCCTGGATGTACATATACATCAGCCCAGAGCCTACATAAGGATTTGACATAATTCAGGTTTATTTTTACAATTAATGGTTAAAGAAAATGCTGTTAGATGTTCATCCAGATTCCACTTCAAAAGCTCTTACATGCTGTTGTAGTAACCACTGCTATTTGTGTTTCCTTCTTGCTGTCCATGTTTCTTTTATTATGATTTCTCTGTGTAGGGTGAAATGAGAAACCTGGAAAACTCCTGAATCTTTTGTCCTCCACGGATTTCATGTGTTAATAATGGGAGACAAGTGATGTTGAAGTCTTCATAAAGATCTTGAATCTAAGGGCAATAAAACAATAAGTCTGTTAGCTTTATTCTTTAAAGAATCCTAGTCATCCACAATGCATTGCACACTGAAGATAAGCCAATCCTCAGTCAATCTGCCTTTTCTCTGCCAGGCAAAAATGGTGACTCTAAAGGTAAAGCTGTTAGAATCCATTTCCATTGATCTTGTTTTTCATGCTGGGGCGCCTACACCCATCAGAATATATTCTTACATTGTCAGTTCATCTTTTGATGCAGATAATTAAAGTTTAGCACCCAGTCTAAGGTATGTAAACAATAATATAGATGCACAATGCATTGTGGATGACAGATTCTTTAAGAAAAGTTAGGGATGCAGAGCAACAGAATGGGAAAGGGGAAATGGTAGGCTGGGAGAGTGAAGTGGGACATGATTGTGGGAAGGGAAAGAAATAGACTGGTGGGATGGGAGGGAAAAGTGTACAGAGTGGGAATTGGGAAGAGCAAGAGACCCAGATAGACTTAACAATTTGCAACAACTTATCTGATTTGACACCCAAAACAACAGATTCAAAGGATTTAATTGTAACAGATTAGGGTAACAGCTGGGATCCAGTTGGAATATATCTTGCAAAACCATGCTGCCTGACCCTACAGACTAGAGGGAGGATGTACAGGCTGAGGTAAGATCAGCAATATGTGTACAGACACTTGAAAAGACAAGGCACAGACACAGTCAACATTACACCTTTAAACAAACTGTCATTACCTGATCTAGATACTTCTTTTGTATTCTGTGTCTTGACAAACAAAGTTTGCATTCTAAATACAAAACAAAAACAAACTAATGAGAGGTGCTGCACTCTCTATCATAAAATACAGTAGATCTGGTGACAATTCTATTTTTGGTGGAAATGAAACTTTATGAATATTATGTTTGCAAGACATAATATAATGCTCACATTGATACATACTGCATTCATTATGTATGGCTGGGGTGGAGCAGGTGAAATTCAGGGAGGATCTGAACATTTTCTTATCAGTTAATGGGGACATTTCAAATTTTTTTGGACATTGAGTGGGGGATGCAAAATTTTAGATAATGCTCTTAAAGCTTAGCCAGGTGGGATACAAGATTTTTTTCTTATTACAAGGGGAGGGGGGGGGGGTGGGGGATCTTAAAATTTTCCTAGTATATAAAACATTTCACCTGCCCCTCCCAGCCATACATAATGAATTCAGCCTTATTTTACTAGAGTAATGGCACTTAACCCATGAAATAGTTATTAGTCTACTAGAGATTAGTAGACACTAATTCTATTGTTTACTTTTTGTGTCTGTGTATTTTCTGTTTCACATATTAAGTGCCGTCACTCTACACTTGCCTTGATTTTTGTCAGTATAGACTAGTTGATTGACAATAATATTATGTGTATCAATTTCTGCCTTGGTTAACTCTTGTACTAAACGTTCCGTCTCATACAAGGATAAAAACTCTGCTATACAAACACACACAAAGGTTGTATGGTCCTGCAATTAGAAAAAAAATTCATGTCACTGAACAAATACAGAAAAAAAATATCTTTTAGCCGATGATTGTTAAACAGTACATGTAGGCTGTTGAACTAGAAGACAATCCCCTATTCTCCTTAAGAAAATATTTGATCATGTTGAAATGTGTTCCATACAAGTCAGGAAAGTGTTTGGAGACAGAGCCTATATACATGTGTGTCTTACAATCATGTAATACTTACTGGGTTTTTAAACTGTGTGCTGACTTGTCGTATTAGTGGTAATGTTTCCTCTAATTTAGTGGTCATCTGATCAGCATTCATATCTTGGACTCCAAGTAAGGCGCCAAACTAAACAAATGATTGAGGAACCATTCAAAATCTCTAGACAAATCTAAAGGAATTCATTGCCTAAAACAATTTTTTTATACAAGGCAATTGTTTTTCAACTTGTATGTTGAGAAAATTTGTTAAAAATGACTTGGAAAATGTGCAAGACATAGTGTATGCCAAGCAATGAAATATTTCCTACAGTGTACATATAAATGATAGTGGTTTCACTTAACCTGTGAAATAGATTTTAGGCTAATACACATTAGTTGATTGTAATTCTATTGTTTTCTTTTGTGTCTATTTGACTATTACACGTTAACTATTAGTTTTTTTTCACAGGTTAAATAAAATCACTCTATATCCAATTGATGTATTGTATCACACAATCTACTGTATTTTACCTGTGATATAAAAGGGCCAATGCTGTTCTTAAGTGACAGTATTTTACTGAGGGATTTTTCAATGATTGATGGAAAAGACAACAGTCTTAATGTGTGGCCTGTTGGTGCTGTGTCAAACACAACAACAGAGAAATCCATACTTTTGACTAGTCTATAAAATAAAAAAGGACTTGTAAGATGATTAAAAAAGTTGATAGTCCTACATAATTTCACTGAAGACAGAAGAGTTGTCTAAAAATTCAGAAATAAAATTATGATATGCATGTATATGATAGCTATATAAAGTAACTGTTTTCTCCACCTCATAACTTCAGCAAAACTCATGGCTTCATCAATGCCTGGAAATGCTCCAAGTAGGTCATTCACCATGGCCTTACCCATGGACATGATATCTGATAAAATAATATAAACAAACAGCACATCAAAAAAAAGATAAACTAACAGAAAATAAATAGATGCATTTAGTGAGAGGTGAACCTTTTACCCATGCCTGTCACCAATGAAATCTGTTCTCTATTATATAACATTTATATATATTTATATTCCATTAAATTATGAACCAATAGAGATAATAAAATGGCTGTCATTCATACCAGGTCCATCAAAGTAATCCTCAGGTAAATTTGTAAGTCCTAAGTTTGGGTCAATTTCCTGATAAAGAAACAGACAAGAAAGTTAAACATTTGAATTATAGCAATAATTTTCCACATATAGGGAGGGGAGGTGGAGGTGGAAGTGGAAAGGGAGGGGGATCGGGATGCAGACAGGCAGTAGGGGTGGGAGATAAGAAACAGTGATGACAGAGAGCTCATTTGGGTCTGATGATGATTGGTTGACATCATTTACATTCTACAGCTAGCTGACTTCTTCGTCTAATCCAAATAATGTAGTCAGACCATTTCAAAATCTAAAATTGTCCCAGACCTCTCATCAGCAAAGGGTTTGGCCAGGAGTAAGTCTGAGTAACTGATACTGGAGCGGATTTCGTATATGTGGAAAATGAAACATAATTTATAGCTGTACTATACATGTAGCTATATATACTGTAATTTATGGTAACAGTACTACACATTGTGATTGGATACAGCGTGTCTAATACAGTATGTACAAAGGATCTATGAGCATACCATAGCATATAAGTTTTTATATCCTTGGATAAGTGTGGGCACTTTACCAAACTTTTGATCAAAAGCATCAGAGATATTATGAGCTGGGTCTGTTGATATTATTAGAACACTCTCCCTGACCTTGGACAACTGTACTGCAATACTGCAACTACAGAGATATCAAGAAGTTTGTATTAATTAATGTTCATTCATATCAGACCTTAGTAGAAACCCGCTAACATACTATCACAAATCCTGTAATCTGATTGGCTAACATAATTGCTAAATATTGAGTGATAGTAAATGAGAAGTGAAAAAGCAGCCGTTTTGTGCTAAAAAACATCAAAATCAATAAATATTGTTATGAATTCGAAGGTAGTACAGTATGCTAGTGGGTTTCTACTAAAACAATTAGACTACTCACTCTCATTTTGTACAAGTCAAATAGTCAACTTGGTTCTTATGCCTCATTGACTATCTATTGACTCATAGTCTAATTAGATTCCTTGTTGGACATATATCTATATTGTTGTATTTTTAAGGAAAACAAACAATACTCAAGGGAATGATCTGCATGCCAAAACTAAAACAATTTATACCCATACACGTCCCATTGAGGGGGGGGGAGAGTCAATTCCCATTAAAGTTGACAAATCATCCCTCCCTCTCCTCTCAGTAAGAGTGGGTTCACAGGTGCCCCCCTGGAAACCTCTTAGATACTATGTGCTATTAAGGAGGCTTGAAATGTTTTTCGTGCACCCGCTCTTAATGGCGTATACAACGCATAGATCAAAATCAAAATCAAAATTTTGTCCTAAAAAAATCTCGTATTTAAACTTAAATAACTTAAAAACTGGACAGTAAAATTTCTTTAAACTTTGTATGTGGTTTTTATTTTAGGGTTCGTAAGTGCCAAGAAACAAATTAAAAATTCTGTGAGAGGGAACATCCTAAAATAAACTTCATTGATTTTTAAGAATTTCCTCTTTCAAAATTTTTTCTTTTTCTTTCAAATCAAAGATTGGATCATGAAGTTAAAATAAGCCCATTTTAAATGATTTTTACCGTGCCATTCTTAATTTATGATTTTTTGAATGAAAAATTTTGCGTACATTTGAAGTGTTCTATCGTTGGCATAGCAACGTCTTACGTCATATTTTCAATTTCATTCCAATCTATACTTTATTGTCTTTGGTCTTCTGGGTCAACTTAACTTCATATATTAGCCATAAAAAGTTTTTCAGGGTCACTTTGTTAGTGTATATGCCAGTTCTAGAACCCTTTCAAGCCTCCTTAAACTCAATATTACCGAAATCACTAGACCATTAGCACCACCAAAAAACAATCGATTGTGTTTGAATTTCAAATAACTTGCGTGACCATTTAGAGAGCTCCAAATGGTCACATGATAGTAGTTTCCTGCTACCAGATCAAAGTATACAATGGGAAATAAATGTCATGTGACTATTTGGAGCTCTCCAAATGGTCACGTGAGTTAACCAAAATTCAAAACGTGATAGATCATTATTTTGGCAGTGCTAACAGTGGAGTAATTTCAGTAGTATATAAGATGATATAGTTTTATAAACACCCAAAGTCACACAGTTTTAGCTGTGAAACTGTAGATAATTTTAACAGATATTTTTGCAGCATATCATACCATGTGCACCAAGTTATTTTGCAATTTCTCTTGGGAAGCCATAACATAATCCATAAAATAATTTATAACTATAGATATAAATAAAAAGAAAGCAGTAGGCAATACTAAAGAAGACACCAATTAAGAAATCGTTTTAGAATTGGTTTGCTTTCAGCTATTCTACTGTTTAAGACTGATCAAGTATTTACAGATTTGACAAAGGAGTTCTCCTTATTGCGCCCATAAAAACCTTCAAACAAACCTGCATGTAGTTTTCCCAACACCTCCTTTACCACCAACAAATACCCATTTCAAGGAATCTTGGTCGATTATATTTTTAATGCTTGGTTCAAGTGACTCAAATTCCACGTCTTCTTCATTCGCCGCCATTTTGAATATTACCCGCTTACCTAAGCGCTGGCCTGGTAACTAGTTTACGGGAAACTACCGATAGTAAGCCGATAGTGTGACGACATTTCACAAAGAGACCATCCTTCAAACTGAATCAAAGTATTTGCATGATGGCGTCATTTTACTATCACTACCAGAATGCTCTGTTAAGGTAGTTCCGGAGCCTTGGATTTCGTTAATGAATTTTCTTTAAAATTCCCTCATTTGAAGATAATGATTAGGC
>WUAP02014236.1:0-19801 GCA_015163945.2 Stichodactyla helianthus | reverse complement strand
AGCCAAGTTAAGATGCGAAATTTCTGGTTTTTGCTCGTCAGGGCTTGAATTTTCCACAGGAAGCCCGTGAAGTTGCCTACCTTGTTAGTATATTATATAGTAATGAAAAAAATGTAACCAAGTGGGGGTAGGGTGGATGACAAAAATCGATGGCGCGCGTGCAAAAAAAAGACAAACCGATCAAGATAAAACAATTTATTACTGCAGTGGTTAGCCTGTGGTCAACCCAAGAAAAAGTGCAATTCCTATTTAGTATTTTTGTCAGGCTCTGACTTGGGATAATTTCAAGTGGTCCAAAAGGAGTTTATGGTAAGACATTCTTTAAATGGAAAAACAAAACAGGTGCACACTGATGGAAACATGGTGTCACCAAACAACCATAACATTTAAGAAAAATCTAAATAGCTATCATAACAACATCTAACTGGAAGTACAATATAAGCACCCACCTTTAGTTTGTGAGGTTTAAGACCTGATCTTATTGCATCCTCATCAAAAGAAAAATCATAATTCCTATTAGAAATAGAATAGATAATCATTTTAATTAAGGGATTACCAAAACTTTTGTATATATTTTTATCTGCAATGCTGTGACAACAAGTTTTACGATGGGGTAAAGTTTGTAATTATGTACCTAGCAACAATAACAGTATTGGACATTTTTTGTAGCACACTATTTCTACCATAAGATATGTAAAAAGTATTTTTAACTTAATTGATGTATTGCTTGTTGCAGAAAAAGTTGAGCAGGCTTCACATTGGGGCTGCACTATCATGTTATCACATTTACTGCTACCTGTATTTTAATCCTCTTTCATTCACATTGCATAAAATAACTGCTAAAAACACAATTGGTACCTTATTGTGGCTCTACTGTCCTTGTCACCTGCATATGTCACCACATACATATCAGGTGCCCAGAGTTCAAATTCTCTTTCCCAATTGATTAGTGTTGATAAAGGTGCACTTATGAGAAAGGGTCCTTGACAATGCCCCTAAACACAACATTAAATAACATAGTAATTAACATACTACATAACTTCTGTTGTGTGTAGTAAGAGAGTTTTACATTTTTTTGAAGGAAAGAGGGGTTGGGAGGGTAGTTGGACATTAAATTTGGTCATGTATTGTTTAATATAAAATAACGAATAATAACAGGACTAGAGCTGCAACTGGAAGAGATCTGTATGAAAGGCATAATTTTCGATGTTACAGCTATGTTTTTTCCTATCTCTTCTTGTCACTGCTCCTTCAAAGTAAATACCACACAACTATTTAGTTCTGGTAATTTTGGTTTAAATTTCAATGAACTACAAACTTAACAAATAAACTTGTTACCTCTTTAAAAAGCGAATAGAGGAATGCTATTGTCTGGATGGTTTTTCCTAAACCCATCTCATCAGCTAAGATGGTGTTAGTACCCTGTGCCCAGGAGAATCTCAGCCAGTTAAGACCTTCCATCTGATACTCATGTAACTTTCCTCCAGTTTCTTTAATAAATGTGGGATCCTCTACATACTTTGCTCGGCACTAAAAACAGCAGATATTCATAATGGGCAAGAAAAAATAATTGAATATTAGCTTGTATTATTGAGAATTATGGTATATATTCTATTGATCTTGTGAAAGTGTGGAAAAACATCAGGGGCAGATCCAAGGGAGGGTGCAGGGGATGTGCACCCCCCTGAGATGAGCAATTTACAGTCAATTATGGCTTTAGTATTATCTACTTTTGGTGCTCAAGTCCCAAACATAAATGGTGCAGCCCTCCCTAAAAAATTCTGGGGGTGCACCCCTCCCTGAAAAAAATCCTGGATCTGCTCCTGAACATAACACCAAAATGAAATGGAATTTTAGCAATCCTTTGTTAAAACAATCAGTGATTTAATATTGTGTAAAGGTGTAAAATAATAAATTAAAGTCTAATCCAGTGACTGATTCAAGGACTAAAGAAAATTTTTAATGGTAAAAAAAAATTCAAGAAAATTTAACAAAAGCCATGACATATTCTTCATTTGCATGTCATAGCATTGCAGACATGTTTAGTGGTTTCTAACAAGAGATTTCTCATTAGATCTTTCTGTCTGTACCCCCAACATGGCTGCCATTCCCCTTGGGAATGGTTACAAACCATCAATATGTCAAATGGCGCTGGTATCTATCATAATCTATATAACAACACTGACATTGATAATAGCAAAAATAACATTATACATTGTTATACTAAACAAACACAACTGAGTAAACAAAATTGGTTGAATCATAAGACTTTAAATGTCAATACAAAATTAAGTAATTTTTTTATGAATGATCACGTATGGATTTATTGTTTTGTTATTTTAAATATCTTGTTTAAAAAATTAAATGTTTAGATGTTGGAAAAAATAACTTGCATGCTTTTAAAAGATCTAAAATTAGTAAAATAAATATGTTTAGCAAAAAATTTGAGTTAATTTATAAATGTTAGTTTAATTTTATCTTAGCTTAGCTTATGCATTTAGGGTTATTTTAAAGTTTATGTAAGGGTCAACAACAAACAAACAAATCAATCAACAAAAAGTACTGTATCATGTTTTCGTTTGCTTGCTTAGATGATAGTGCTTTTGGGTCAATGGCTGTTAGAGTTGAGCCAGTAATAAGCTAACTGATATTCTTTTGTTTTAAAAATCATACAAGCAAGACAATGTCAATACAATAGGCCTAATCGCCTTGGGATGTGTGTTGCTTACCCATTTCAGACCATGTGTCATTCCCTTGAGAATACAATTTTCTCTGTTTGAGGTTCAACCATATTAATTTTTCTTTTCAAGCATTACCAAAATTACCAATATTCTCAAGGAAATGGCATGTCATTTGAAACAGGGAAAACATTACAGCTAAGGTGATTTGGTCTATTGACCCAAAAGTCATGTACATGAAATTCAATACAAACTGATTAATAAGTAAAACCATGCAGAGTCATAGTTTATAGCTGTTTAACAAACTGATACCTCACAGGAATATTTGCTTTGGGAAGGAGCTTCCCACTAAAATATCTAGAATTTTTATATTCTTTTTCTTAAAATTACTATAAAACTGAATCAAGTCAGGGATTCCTTAAACTGAAAAAAAAAAAAAAACCTGAAAAGGGCACAAATATTCATTAAAATATTTTGAATTTTTGAATTCTTTTGTCCTAAATTATGAAGTTTCAAAACCAAATCAAGGTCAGGGAATCATTCCTTAAACTGAAAAACAAAAAAACAAATTGACTGAACAGGACAGAAACAAACCCTGCAAGTGGTTAATTACTGCCTAATTAATACAAGTGATGACAATCTTAATTTCACAACATAACACCCAATATCATTCTTTAGTACAAACTTGAGGCTTTGCAAATGGATCAAAAACTTCAAGTTTTTATTTGGTTAGTCTGAGATATTAGAGCAGATTTTGTAGGACTGTGAAAAGGTCATGGCACAATCAGTGCTGTAAGCACGCCTTGTGGTGACCTTGATGTTTTCAAGAATTTTATCTACCTTGCTGTGCCTTGACTGTGTCACAACCTTGTTTGTGCCACAACCTTTTCACAGTCATACGAAATCTGCCCTATTAGTTAACTGTCAACTAAGCAAGCAAAACAACACAAGCAAAAAAAAACACTTCATATTAATCCAACTCAAAAACAAGAAAACAGATGAATGTCTATGCTTTAACAAGACAACACTCATACAAAACAGCACTTTATAATGACTATTCTACTGTGTGCTGTACCATTAGCCCTTACATTGACTTGTTCAGGAGAGGCTTGTTGTTGTTCAAGTTGTTGTTGCTGCTGTTGTTCTGATTCTGGTTTAGGTTCATCCTCAGCCGCTTGCTAGATTCAGTGTTTATAATTTGTATTAACATTAGTCATATAGAAGATGACTACTTGGTGCTTACAGGAATAGTAATTCCAAGTTTAGCATTTTATGTTTTATTGTTTTCTTTAATTGCTTTATTTTCAGGAATAATGGAAAATTAAGATTTGTAAACACAACATCATATATCTCCCATTGTCAGTTCCTGACAACAGCATTACGTAAACATACTCATGCATTGTACTGGTGCAAGAATTTATTAATGATATCCCCAATGAATTAATCTTTCAATTGCATCAGGGGATTTATTTATTTGCAATCACTTTTGTGAATTGCCCTATTTCATGATGCCACATCAAAACAACCTATTGTTTAAACACTAAGGATCATGGTCATAGGGCGACAAAACAGTAACAACACAATGAAAATCGATACTAAATACGTTTTGTGTCCTGTAAAAAAGCAATAACAGCCGCCAAATACAGTAAATATTGTGTATTGAGCATCAATACATCTTATATTTGGAAACCAGACAATTTGAGAGTAAACTTTTCTTAGAAGAGCAAATTTTGTTTCAATTTCTATTGTTCTGGATGATTTTGTCCCCCTCATAAACAAGCCGTGATGTCATAATGAAATAGGGCAATTTCTAGAAAACACCCATAACTCCCTCGAATGGAAAACTAATATGAATGTGCTTAAAAGTAGCCTACTCTCCAGATTGCACTACTAAGTAACTCCAACACACATGGAAATATTTGTGAAAAGGAAACCTGATTTTAGAAGTTATTTACAACTAAGAGTTTTTAGCATGAGGCAAAGTCACATGTTGATGTGACAACTATATACCAGATATATTAAATTTTTGTACCCAAACTAGACCACAATGCATTGTGCGTGCTATCTCAGAAAAAATGTAAAGTATGATTGATGACATAACAGGATAGTTTACATACAAGTAACCATTAGTATTCAAATCCCATTTACTTAGTAAATAATCTTAGCAATGATGTTGATCTTGTCTGGATAATTTTAGAGAAAAGATTAAAGTGGAGAGAATAAAACATCTGGTATGAAATAATAACTTCTAGTGACTAATGGCAGTTTATGATTATTTTTTATATTTATTGTACTTTATGCTAAAAATTATGAAATGTATAATGTTTTGTTAATAAGATTTTAGGGGGCATTCTGTTAAGTTAAGGATATAGAAAATGCAATCAACTAAGAAGTACGAGACATGGATTAACTCTCTTAGTGAGTCACAGTTATAATGCATCATTAACAATTCCCCATGACATTATACAGTGTCAGACAAGTTAGTTTCCTAGTTTAATTTCTTTGACTATCCTTGTGGAAGCTGCAGGTAGTCCCAACTCTACTTTTTCTCATTTATAACAAATGTTATTAATGACTTTCGTTTACTTACATCACCAGTTATTGCTTGGGGTTTTTTCCCTTTTTTGCTTTTCATTTTCTTGTTCTTCAGTCTTTTATCATAGTTTTCCCTTAATTAAGTTACAGGAAATTATTGTCTTGCTTTCGTAAGTATACAGAAAAGCAGAAAGAACTTCAAAATATGTGGTCAACCAATCACAATAAGCATTTTGAACACTCTTACCTGAGGGCACGATATTTTTTAATGTGTTCCTCAAAATCACTTTAATAGAAGCAAATAAAGGTGAAAAATATGATCATTTCAAACAGAATAAATGTACAAAATTCATAAAGGCATGAGACTGTAAAGTGTAAACTATACAGTTTTGAAAAAATATCTGAAACTCCATGGGAAAGGGTGGCTGGAATTTCAAAAATGGCAAGAAGAGTCTTGGAAGAATATGCATTTATCATTTATCCAGTACCTTTCTGTACTGAACATCCTAAGGTGGGGAATTAAACATCAATCCCCTTCAATGAGGCATAATTTAATTTTTTTCAGCATTAAAAATCTTTTAAACATTTTGTTGTGGTGAAAACTGCACCTCCACTGCACCTTGATCCTGTTGTCAAAGGCAAAGGGTGAAGAACAAATCACGACTATTTATAGGTACCTTATCTGAGAGTTGATGGGATCATCAGGGCTTTCCCATGTACTGATGCTGTAAGGAACATCTCTCCATTTTACAAAGTATTCATCCTTTCCATTTACAGTCCTAAAAAGAAAGGATTTGACTGTTTGCTTATAACCTTTATCACTAAAGTGTGACTCTAAAGTTTGAGACAAGACTGCAGTTTAGACAGCTGTCAATCAAATAATTATTCTGTGATTTGTCATATGTGAACCTAACCATGATATCTTGATTGACAGCCATCTGAAAGCTGTGAATTCCAACCTCCCAAAGTGTTTTTAGGTTTGCATTTTACACAATAACAGTAATAAGTGGGCTCTGATTGAGAATGGAATAGGATTGTAAAGATGTACAAATCCAAGGTTTGTAAACATGCAGAGAAAAGATTGATGCATCGGCTAGCTGTGTTGGCTACAACTAAATGTACCTGTGATTGAGAATCCTATATATTTGCATCCAGTCTGGATTGACACCAAATCTATAGTATCTTGCTTCCAGATTTAGCTTATCTTCTTCCTTGGCTTTTGTCTTTTTTGGACTGGGCTGCTCACCATCTTCTAGGCTGTCACTCTCGTCATCACTTAACAGGGGTGGTTCATCCATGTCATTTTTACGAGAGTATGCCCTGTACATCTCTGGGTGTTGTATTTCAAGCTATTGTGAAGAAAGGATGAAAAATTGATTCCAAACATAGAAGATTCCAGTCTAATAAACATAATATCTATGCACAACTAAGTTAGAGCAGATTTCATATGAATGTGAAAAGCTCACAGCATGAACATGGTCGTGACCCAGTCATTGCATGGCATGGCACATCAAAATTCTAGAAAATATCAGTTGGCTAGGCACCCTTATGGTACTAATCATGCCCCAAACTTTTCACAGACATATGAACTCTGCTTTATGATACAGGAAAAGTCAGTGGTACTTCTCTAACTTCTGAGAAACAACTACAATATCTTTACTGATATGTATCCTTAAAGAAATTGATATGTTTACCTGCAGCTCAGTAATCCAGGAGCAATGCCAATATGATTTTTCACGCCACTTGACAAAGAATTCCCTTGTTGTATAAGTCTAATGTCAATCAGAAACATGAATAATATAAATCATAAATGGTTGAAGTCATGCATAATCATATAGTTATTCAGATACAAAAAAACCTTATCTGCATTTGAGGACATTATTCTTACTTCAATTTCTTTGTCTTTTTCATCTGCACCCTCTTCTACAATAGCTTGATAATCTAAAAGAATAGCAGAAGTATAACTAAAAGCCACTGTCACAAAAATGAATAGACTTTCTTCCTTTCTTCCTTCTTAATGAGACCCAGACAGTCCCAGTCATGTCTTTTGTTATAATCAAATAACAATTGTTTTTGCTTGTGGTCACTGCTGCTGCTTCTGCTACTGATGATATCCAACAAACTCATGACAATGTATGTGGTATATGCAAGGATTGAACCAGTTCCTTAGGATCCACAACAGTGAAAGACAAATATGTTACCCTCAGGCCACCCATGCTACATATACCCCAAATCACGTGCAATATGACAGACAGAAACCCAAGTTCCAGGTAATGGTTGCTAATTCTCTGGGTCAGGCTTAGAAACACCGGGTGTAAATCCCTGTTCATACATGTAATACCTGGTGGTATTGGTAACGTAACCCATCTCCAGTGCAGTATCCTCTCAACTTTGCCTTTCAGTGGTTCAGTCTATAATTATATATAAAATAATTGCTTGAGACTTGAGTTTATTTACACACTTATATACAATTTAAGTTATAAAATTACAAGTCACACTTAAAATTAAGGAGAGAAAAGTGAAAAAAAAGAGTGAAAATTACAAATGTCAAGTAGTTAAGTGTGCAGAGGTGGTTAAAGTAGTTTAAACTTTCAAGTTAACCACCTCTGCACAACAATCATTAAACATGCAACACAATAATGGTTAAGAATGTTGTCTTTAAGGAATGAAAAGAAATCTCAAAATAACATAAACTAAATACACCTAATTGCAAAAATGTTGTTATACAAAAAATAACACTTAAGCAAATTTACCAATTAGGAATAAAGTATCACTGTTGTATGACTTCAGCTTACCCAGCAAGCTATGTGAACTTGCATACCAACAGTAACATACAAAAGCACACTCTAATAACAAATTTCAGCTGTATTCTTCTTAATTCATTGATAATTCCACTGTCACCCAAGTCTGACATGAGTGATATATTAGTTGGGAAATAATCTAATTTACTATGGTTTAATTTTTATCTTCATATGACAATTTTTTTTTCAATTAGGTGTATATGACATGGTATTTCTTAGGCAGAAACATAAAAATTATGCATTATAGCCTTACTGTGCCACAGGAGAGCGTCTGTGGAACAAGGTGGCTGCTTACAGCACATGATTACAAACTAAGAAAAATCCCAAATCCCGTCTCTTAAAGGTGGCCAAATCTTTACTGGAGAGAGACGGCTTAAACTGGAACTGCTTATGGGAATGCCTAATACAGCCTGAAAGAGTGTGGAAGAGTAGCAATGCCCCCTTGTAGCAGACCAGCAAAGGAGAATTTATGTCATAAATAGAGCCATAGAGGGATTGTGAAGCCTTCCTTAATTACTAGTTAAACAAAGTTCAGAAAATTTACCTGGCATCTTGGGCATTTCCATTCTCCAGATGGGACCCTTTTCATTGGTGGAATAAGACACTTGAGGTGATATGCCATTGGGCACTTATCACAGCACAGCAACTGACCACCATCTTTACAAACACGACAGTAATCACTGTGAATATCTTCACTAGATGTGCTGGTCATTTCAACCTCCTTTGAAAATACACAAACAAATAACAAATTAATTTTTTGCTTAAATTTGAAGACTATTCAAACTTCCTAAGAAATGACAAATATTTTAAATCCAACATAAAATGAAATTTAAATTGGATTTAATTACATATGTGGCTTCATAATATTGATATACCACCACTGCCCTCAAAGTAGATCAATGTTAGACACTGCTGCATCAAATTACTACTTACTACACCTTGATTAGACCCTTCCTACCCAATTTCATTCCTTAAATTTTCATAATTATCTCAAACTACATGGTCATGTTTAATACTTATGTTTCAAAAAACTTTTTCTTTAGAAACTCACACAAACAGGGCAGCTCCATCTGCCATCCGGGGGTTCATCTAAGGGTGGAGCCAAGCAACCAAGATGCCATGATAAAGTACACGTATCACAGAGTAATAAATCACCTCCCTCATCACAAGCTTCACAATAATCCTGGTGCTCATCCTTGACAATAAAGGAAAGGAAAAGCAATTTTAGGCCCGGTTCAGAGGTCGAACTTTCCATGAGCCGAACCTAATTACATCAAAGAAGACCGCCTAATTATCCATTGTTTTCAATGAGTTCAGCTCATGGAAAGTTCGACGTCTGAACCGGGCCTAACTGATAATATCCTGACAAAATCAACACCAGTGAGGTCCCTTCATTTCTCCCAATAATTTGTTAGATAAAATGAGAGGAAATGTATGTATTTATTAAACCCATCAGTGAAGTTCACTCCACACAAAACCACCACCACAAGATATGAAATATTCATGACACACAACACAAATCTTCTTTTTATTCAATTTATGGAAAAAGGAAATCTTAAGTACCTAGAAGAAAAACCTTTGTGGCAAGTGGGAGAAAAATGCTTTGAACAAACGTCAGCTTATAAATGATTGTATAAGGTGTCTGTAGGGATTGAACCACTGACCCAACCTTTAGGACCCATTGCAGTAAATACCAATACCATGGCACCAACCAATAAAAAATTTTAAGCTACTTACGACTCCCATGACTTCATCATCCTCACCTTAAAAAATGAAAAAAATGTTAAGAATTAATAGAAAAATTGAAGGTGAAAGACTGTCTATGTTTGAACAAGGAAACAACAATTTTTAAGATCAAGCATGTAATAATCATATATTTTTACTTACGAGCCCTGTGTCTTTTCTTGTCTTTGCTTCTTTTTACAGTTGTGTCTTTGATTTTGATTGAACGGGTCTTCTGAACCTTCCTTCTAGATTGGCTAACACGTATTTCTCTGTAACTTTGGTCACTTTCCTCATCTTCTTTCTCATCACTCTTCCTTTTTCTTTTGTTTCTACTTTTGCTTTTTCGGCTTTTCCCACTGGCTGTACTACTGGACTCACTACATTTGTCACTTTCATCATCACCTCTTCCTTTTTTATCTCCTAAAATTAAATAAAACATTATTCTTTGAAAACTTTTTAAAATGATCTTTAATATCTCCAAGGATAATTCTCACAAAACTATAGATTTATAAGCTGTTTGATGCAAAAACTTCAAAGAAACAGTTAATAATAGTGCTCACTTACCTCTGCCAGACTTTCCTTTTAGCTTGCTTAGAAAAGGGAGCTTAATCTTTGCTCTACTCTTGGAAGTAACCGGTCCACTATCCTCACTATCCAAGTCCACTTCTTCATCAGTATCATTAAGAAATAAGTCATCATCAGACTGAACAAGACAACAAAATAAAGATAATGTTGGTAATTTAAAGTGTCATCAAATGATAAAAAATTTGGGATGCAAAAATACATTAATTAAATTCAAGTGTATAAAAATGCAATGAGAAACATATTTTGCACAGGATAAAACCAGCACAATGAGTAATCAGAGGATGCATAACAGCAGTTTGGAGGATGTCTATTGTTCAAAGTCATGCTTACGTCATGCTTTCTTGAGTGCTTTGCTTTTTTCCCACCAGCTCTCTTGCCCTTATTTGTTCTAGATTTCTTTCCATTAGGATCACCAGGATCTTTGGATATTTTGTAATCTTGCCACATGGCTCCAAGCAAAGCATTAATCTTGGTGTGCTCAGCACCAGGATTAGCTTTTGTTATGCTTTGTCGAATAAGCTTGGTAAATTTAAGGTATGTGATCCCCTCTTCATCTTCCTTAGAAATCTCTGGTGGGATACAGACCAGACCCAGATCTCTAGCTACTGTTTCACCTCGTAGCTGAGGGGCCTATAAAAACATCAATTGATTAATCATATTTAGCAAAAATCTACTAGTATTTATAATACAAATCGTGCACTCTGATTGGCTACTCTACTTACCTCCTAATTTTTATTGAAGGTGAGTAGAGAAAAGCTGGGATTTTCAAAATGGCATTTTAAAAAACTTATGAGTAAAGATATTGAAGAATTACAAAATGTTACAAAAATAGATTTTTACTAAAACAATTAGACTACTCATTTGCGTCAGCTTTGATAGTTGACATGGGCTTTGCCCTCATCAACTATCAGCTGATAGAAAACTCAATCTCATAGTCTAACTATTAAGTAGAGTACCAATCACCTAACAGGAAACAGGAAGGTGAACAAGAATGTAAATAATCTATGATATCTTTTACTACAGATAAGAAAAATTGTCTAGGATAAAGAGGGTTGTCCAATACTCTGACAGATTTATGCATAGCATTGTATTGTATTACATTGCTATAACAATAGTTTAACAATACATTCTAGAACGAAACAATACAACACAATCAATTACAATACAATGCTATGCATAAATTTGTCAGAATATTGGACAAGTACCGAGGATAAATAAAAAATTGCTGTGGAGAAGTTAATCTTCCATATTACTGTATTCGCATTTCTGGTGGCTGATTAACAATAAAAATAAAACAAAGGAAAGTTGCATAATTTCTTTTGGATTTCACATAACTAAACTCTTGTTCATGGTTGTTGAAAAGACAACTGGTTCACCAAATTTTTCAATTTTCTTGCTATCAGCAAAGTTTGGTAATTCAGTTTACCAGTAGCGTATGCCTAGACTGGATTAATAAATTTATTATTCAGTCTAGGGGGGGTATGCTTCAGCTACTTTGACTGTAATGGGTGTTTAAGCTTCGAAGATGTCCCTACAGTATTTTCATTGAACAGAGAGCAATCACAAGCAGTTTTACATACTATGTACCTATAACTTACACCTATGTTCAAAATCACTGTTGGCACATTTTCTAAAATATAAAAAATTGAATGCACTACATAGATATGGTAGTATTACAAGTATAAAGTATTGAATCATGGTTCATACAGAAGTTCAAGGAAAAAATTCCAGGACTTTTCAAGGACTTTTTGGGGCTTTTTAAGGACTTTTTTTGAATTGATTTTATAATGAAAGTTCCAAAATACCAAGGAGCCGCATGTACGCCATCTTGAAAATTACCCAGAACACACTGGGAACTAGAGAAACTCATCCTCAAGGTTTTCTGCCATTTTAAAAATAGTGAGAAGAGAAGGGCCTGACAAAGTTTTTGTTACAAGAAGTGACTGATGACTAAGATTTATCTTGTTTTGGGGCTGACTAAGAATTATGCCAACAGCACCCACAAAATGCAAGGTCAAATTGGAATATTCAAGTTGCCACTGAAAAAATTCCAGAACTTTTCAAGGACAAAAATCAATTTTTTTCGAATTCAAGGAGTATTCAAGGACTCAACACAATAGCTGTTATTACAGCTGCATGCAGATGAGATGCAAATGAACCAGTATGCAGTGTATTGACTGGATGGCCTCAATTGAATGATTCTTAAAACAAAAGATTATCACACTGCGGGCTCAGCTGTAATAACAGCTATTTCAAGGACTTTTCAAGGCTTGTGCGAACCATGTGAATAACTTACTGGAACTGTATCCTTGTCTGTTTCTTCCACTAGTTCTTTCTTTTCCTCATCCCCATTTTCTTGCTTTGTTTCATTTTTAGATTCAACAGGATTTTCTTCCAAAAATTTTACTTCATCTTCTTCTTCTCCCTATTAAAAATCAATAATATTAACCCTTTGACTACTGGGCATTTCAGAGGTTTTTAGCAATTTTAATGACTTAATTAAATCACAATCCCTAGCCCTACCACCATATTTAGGGTTGTCATGGAAATGGTCTTTCTTTAGGGACCGGTCATTATTTATAGTGGGGCTGGTGCAACAGTGGATATGCCATGTTTGGTTTTTCCTGACCCTCCTTTTTGTGATGCACAATTTGTTCTGCCCCTCCCAGGGTCCGAAATTAACATTTGAAAGAGGTCGTCTAGAGGACAACCATACTTAAGAATTTAGGTGTCCAGAGAAAAATGTGGTCATCCGGGAAAAAAAAGCATGGACAAAGCTTTTTGTATAACCACGTTTTACTGCATAATTATATTGTCTCTAATAACAACATTAAAAACAGTAAAGATGTTCTAAATTGTTTGTGATGCAAAGTCAGCGGAAATAACTACGGTGCAGTCACAATGGTCAGCTGTATTTGCATAATCAAGACAGCCGCAATTGCAGAGATGCAGACTCCTTTATTTTAAAAATACAGTGTAAAAGGAAACAACTTTAGGCAAAACGTAGGTTGTCAGTTGGACAACCATTTTCCAAAATCCAGTCGTCAATGGAAAATTCTAGTCGTCCCTGACGACTGGACGACTGCTAACTTTGGACCCTGCCTCCCCCTCTTCCTACATACATCACCAGTTTCTAATGACAATATATTTGCATAAATTTATTTAAAACCCCTTTCTCCCTGCATAAAAATTGGTGACCCACCCCCTATTTGCACCAGACCCCCCTATAAATAATGACTGGTCCCTTAAGGGGAGCACAAAATGTCCAAATTGTTGAGGAATCACAAGGTGAAGAAATGGATAGGCTCACATAAGTAATTTAAAGTAACAAGCACATTACCTCTGGCTCATCCTCTCTCTTTCTCTTCTTTGTGGATTGGGCTTTTTTTGGTGTGCTTTGTCCATCTTCTTTGCTTTCTTCCTTTTTTCTCCTTTTAACTGGTTTTTCTATAGTTTCTTCCTCTGAAATGCCAAACAGAGTTGCAAGTGGATAAGTACTTTTTAGTGAGCAGATAAAGCTATAAGTTTCAAAAGAATATTGCTTAATAATTCACTTTGCATTCGTTTCAAAATACATGCTTGTCATTACCACAGTACACCTTTGCAAATACAACAATAGTTCCAATTAAGTCAAGGTTGGAAGTAGTCTAACCCCATCATGAAATGCATTTGTAGTTTATTAATTTATTTAACAATTTGCCCCGAGAGATCAAGGCCAGTTCAGAATGTTTTCACCTGCCAGTAGTAAAATTTGACTTGCATTTTGGCCATTGGCAAGCCACTATTTTGAGCCCTGCATAAGCCCCATTATGGAAATTGCAATTCCCATCAAAAAAATCATATATAATAAGGGGAATGTCATCTGATAGAGGTTACAGATATCATTACAGATTGAACAAGTGTGGTGCAGATGGAGGGAGATTATTTTTGAGTTCATTTTTGCATTTGTAAGGAAAAAAGCTGTTGATAAGGCCTCTATAACTACAAATAATTTGTAAAAATAAAACAAGTTTTTTAATACCAAACATGTTTCAGCATACAAATCGCCATCAGCAGTGGGTTAATAGATGTTACATTAGTGAACTAGAATTTATAGTGATAAAGCACGTGAAAATGTAGTGCCTGAATAGAATAACTATAGTTTAAAGCAATCTAGATTACACAATAAGGGCCAGTTTAGTATTTGTACACCGAAACATGTTTGGTATTAAAAAACTTGTTTTATTTTTACAAATTGTTTGTTCACTGCTGGTCAACAAACTACAAATAAATAGTACCAGATCAAAACCCCTAGTATGACCAGACAACCTCAGTCAATAAAATATTCCTCCAAATGGGAGAAATGAAGTTCAAAAACCCTTCTCTGGAATATAATCAACATTTTATGAAACAGCATGAAAAGCCTGTCTAGACTGCAGGCTTTGATCTGCAAGAGAACAAACCATGTTCTATTATCATCTGGAACAGCTAGACACACAATGAATATTTTCATGATATTATGCCTGGATCACTTCTCTTATCACAGCTTCCGTAGTTCCTGGTTATATTCTGAGATATTCATCGACTACCAGCATCAAACATTTTTTATTATGATTCAATATGCTTTACCTCTGTAATAAGTAAGCCAAGGTATAAAGTTGTAGGCACAGATTTTTATACTTCTCCAGAAATCCTAATCTTTAGTTCCTCGATAAAACAAGTCAAAGCGGAACAGGTGACGGGGATAGGAATCATGGTTGATGAGGTAACAAAGAACTTACAGACACCCATCACACGAAAACTAAAAAAAACATCCCCCCCTAAAAGAGAGAGAGATCCCTTAGAAACACATAAGATAAATTAAAATTAAACTACAGAGAATACGAAAGCCACTGAGATTTTCTGAACGACTAAAGATTTTGTCACGTAACCAACATATGCATTCTGTCCAAACCCCCACGATCGCGACAAGAATCCGCGTCGACCCGGGCCTTTTAAATATACTATTTTCATGGTAACAATAACTATTTCCCACCTAAATTCATAAAAATAGTAATCCCAAATATAACAAGGCGTGATGAAGGGGAAGCTCTGAACCGGTGTAGGAGTAACATTAGTGATTATTGTCCAAAAGGAAGAATCGTGAATGAAATCCATGTGTCATACAATGGCGCCAATTCTAAACTCTGTTTGCGACCAAAAGAATAATTATTATTTCTAAACGCCTGTCAAGCGAAAAAAGGACTCCTTACGAGGAAATACAACTATTTCTGAGTTTTGCCTTTCGTATTAGTGAAAAAGCAATCTTTTTAAGGGATAACTTTGTTTTAAAGAAAAGCAAAAATAAGTAGTTTGCGGCCCAGTTCACGACGGACGAAACCTCCTATACCCACCATTAGAGCTGTCATTTAGGACCGTGAATTCCTTTTTCTTGCTACTTGACGACATCCTAAGACATGGTATATGATTTATCAACAGGTAAGTCTTGAACTAAGCTAAAAACTCAGGAAAACAAAATTTCGTGTTTTTCTTTCAGGAGGACGAGAGTTTTAACATAATGAAATGGCAGCCGTGTGGCCCTCCGCGTTGAGCCTGGGTGCTGAGAAGACAAGATCCTGTTGTAAGAAATAGGGTTTTGATCAACAATCCAAATCTAATTGAGAAACTTTGTTTCCAAAACTTAGTTAACTCCGAAACTAAGAAAGCAGAAAAATACTTTCCATTTAAATTCTTCTATTTTCTAGAGACATTATCTTTTCTGTTTCAACTTTAAATGGATAAAGAGCGTATTACCTTTTATCAGAATTATAGGTTCTCCTTACTATGCCTCACGTGGTACACGGGCTTCCTCTTCCGGAGAAAATAGGTGATTATGTTGTGGTTTTGAGGGATTATTTTCGGCGAAAAATTCTTTCAAAATTATATTTTTTGTTGGTTCAAATAAAACTAGTGGAAGGAAAAACGTAAATATAGTTAATCAAACTGCAACAAATTGTGTTTCCAGGAACAAAATATAGTCAAAAGCTACTAAAGTCTGTTATGAAAACCGGTGATCAAACTCCAGTTTCTCCTAGATGACGCCCTCGCTAAAAATCTTGCCAAGCCCATCTTGTTGAATGTAACCCATAATTTTTCTGCACTCTGATTGGCTAGTGACATCCATGATTGACATCTCTTGCTTTACCCAATTGCAAAGGATTTTGGGAATAAAAAGCATTCTCCCAACTTTTTTGTCATAGTGACCAATTATTTATCCCTCCAACAACTGCATGATCTAACATGCCAAATCAAGCTTTTATCATTTTTAGTATCATCATAGTTAACTTATTTAAATTGTTTGAAGAAAATCCTCATGGATTTAATCAGCTTAACCTCTATATAGAACCTGCAAATGTTGTCAAACTATCAAAGCAATCATGGACGTTAGTAGTTCTCACACCAAGGTAAAATAATAACTCCCTGGGATCCCCTACAGTTGCCACATACATTACATTGTCCAGCTGTGTTTCCAGTATGGTTGGTCCTTGTAGTGTAGTGGTTAACACATTGGACTAGTAAACCGAAGATGTAGGGTTCGATTCCCACCAAGGGCTTAATGTTATCTTTCTCTTTATTCTTCCCCCAAGGTAATGTAGTTAATCACAATTCACATAAAACTCAATTTCAACAGTCGGGAAAAGGGTTAACTGGCCATGGGATCATGTTGAATAATGAAAGTTTGAAGCTAGGGATGTCAGTGATATTGATCAAGTCTGACTCTTAGATGCAAACGTTTTGATCTGAATGGCAAAAACTATTTGGACTTTCAATCATTCTAAATCATACAATACACTATACCAACGAATGTTCAAGACAGTGTCAACAGTTGGTGCCATCAACGGTTGATGCACTGCCATTATGACAAAAACAAAATGAGTAACTGAGCCTGGTTTTGTTACTGCCCAAACAATTCAATTTTGAACTTAGTAATTTGCTGGTTGTGTGTGGTCTAAAAGTATTGAAATCTTATTTGAGAAGTAGAATTGCTGTAATGTCAACTTAATCTAACAAAAGTTTCCTTAAGTAAATCAACTCGAATTTCTCCAGCCAGGCAGTAAACAGCCACACGATTATTTGCTGCAAAGATTTAATTCACATCCACACATCCCCAAACACATAGTATGCAAAAAACAACTGAAGGCAAGTTATCAATTTTCACTTCAAATTTTATTATAATTAGCCTGACAAAAGAAATCTTGATCAGATGACTTGATTATTCCTCTGTAAAGAAGTACATCACTTTTTGTACATGTAATATCTCTAAGATGATGATGATGATGATGACCCTGTGGACAACAAGGCCAAAATGCCACTTGCAACTGAGGTAGACATCAGGTAGTTGCTGTTGTAACAGTTAAGGCAAAATTTATTCAACTGCAGCACATATTTTTTTCTTTAACCCACTTTGACCACACATATTTTTAGGGGGATGGGTAAACCTCTCACCCTCTGCCAATTTCTTCCCTTCAAATCGGAAGCTAAACTCTAGGGATTCAGCTAAGAACTTCTCAATGGGGATAAAAAAAAGAATACCATTAACAAATAATCAGGCACTGATTGATTAGTGAATAGGCATTCACATGAGAATAGATAGACATGTCCTCCATCATGAATGATACAAACAAAATGGATGATACTCTATATAATATGAATATAAAATATCAGGAGTCAGTTTTACTTTTCAATTGTCAACAAAAATATGCTCTATTAATTTGACATGTCACATATACCATCACATGTCAACCAAGAATATAAGAACTTTAATACTAATGCTGTATTAACAAGGATACGCTGAAGGATTGAATGACCTCAATGCATAAAATGAGGCAAAAAGAACAAGAAATAAGTACAAAGCATTGTTGTAGAAGATGGAGAATGTCATGGCTTCCATATCAGCAACCTTATTTTTCTTCCAGAGAATCCTGAAAAAGTAATGATGATTTAGATCATTCTAGAACTACATGACTAACAATAATGGTGTGGATGTACTGTGTGGTGCAACTCAAGTGCATCATTATAGCATCTTGTTGAATGCAGTACAATCTTGTACACTTTGATTGGTGCAATACATGCCATGTCTATAAGTGGTTTGCAGTTATTCACAAGAGAATAAGATAACAAATAACATGGCAACCATGTTGGATGGTATACCAAAATAATGCAATGAAAATCTTTAGTTAAGTTAACCCATCATAGCGGCAATGAAAACCAGCAATACTGCATTGCATACCACAATAATGCAAATGAGAATCACTCAACTTATTATGATTGGGCCAAACAAAAAAATATGTGTTTCCTGTTGCATGAGATTGGGTCGGTAGGTCGTTTTTTGTTTTTTTTGTTTGTTTCTGATACAACAAGGTAAATTAACTTACTGGAAACTCTTCGGTGTATTCAAGAGTGGAAAAAAATATTAGGGTCGGCAAAAATCGGCTAGAAAAATAGGGTCGGTCGCGCAACCAGAAACACACATATTTTTTTGTTTGGCCTTGCCATGACAACCAGACAGCTGAATATTAGTACCATACTTTGCTACATGTTGGGATGCAGCATAAAAACAAAGCATAAATTATGTTATGTTACAATTACTAGAATGATATTCACCTTTCATCTTTCTCTTGTCTCGACATTTTCTTGTTAGGGTCTAACTCTTGGTTGACTTCTTTGGTTATTGCAGCATCTCTTCTCTGAGCAATCCTAAAGAAACACAACTGTCAATCAACATCTACATTTAACTCTAATAACATAATTTAAATTCATAAAGAAAGACTTCATATAATGTAGGTGGGTGTCTAGTAGATTGCTGGCCTTGAATAAAACCAAATATTTTTGTCTAAGTCAATAAGTTATTTGCTATATTTTGTTTTATTTTAATAAAGTATTTCACTCAGACCTTGTTATGTGTAACAAAAGACAAAGGCATGGCATCCATGTTGGTGTTCCAAACAAAAGGAACCAATTATACATCCTTTGTTTAAGGTATACCAACATGACCATGATGACATCACATGAAAATGCTCTATACGTGCATAAACAACCCAGTTCAGACAAATTTTCCTGGGCCAGGTACATCAGCAGATCCAAACCCCATCCTGCGATTTTTGTAAATGGTTTACAAAGGAGTGGGTGCTCTTGTCCATATGGGTCATATAATTATAGTTATTTTTTGTTATTTTTCAGACCCAGAAAAGCATGATCTTAGTAAGCAAATTGCTCACACTTGAAGCAAATATTTTTGGTTTGATTTTTTCACTATTTGTGTCTCATTCTCATAATTCAATCAAAATCAAGAACTGAATTGTGATTTGCATTTTAGTTTTGACATGTGTATAAACCTAATTGTTAGATAGCTATGGATTTTCCTGATATAACGAACACTGTGATTGGCTGAAAGATGATCACGTGGTATTAACTAAATCTAAATGTATTCTGAGCGGGAAATAACCACTTATTTCCTGG
>WUAP02014125.1:12500-19803 GCA_015163945.2 Stichodactyla helianthus | reverse complement strand
GATTTCCTTTTATTGGTTATTGTATTCATTACACACCGACGCAGCCTATACTAGTTTACTCGCTAGTTTCCATTAATGTTATCATACATTTACTCTAATGTATCAAGTCCAAACTTGATTTGGAACCAATGTTTCGTGGTTACTGAAGTACACTAATCCCTGACCAAATCTTTGATTTAGATTCACAAAAATCAAACGGAAATCTCATCTTTCTATATGAGAATATATATATTAGTGTTATCCACAAGTTATCCATAAAAATGTTATCCACAAGTTAGATGTTCTTCGGAGAATGGAAAAAAAGTGTGTCTCAGCAAGAAGAGTTGAAGGTCGGTCGTGCGCAGACAAAAGATCATCCCTCGGGCTTCGAAAGGACGCGTCAGCTGCGCTCAAATTGATGGGAGCATCTATGTTAAGCGTTCTCTAACCGATAAACTCGCCATTGTCCCTTGCACAATCATCGGGTCAAGATCACCACGTTATTTCCCTGAGGAAATAATGCAAATAAACCAGACAGTATAAAAACGTTTCTTTGACGCTGCGCCAAATATAGAGACAAGCATCAAAATTTATCGAACCCTGCAACAACCTCTGGGCTGATCTAAGTCAGGGCGCGGCCAACTCACAGATAGAATTGGAATTTAGAGTGTTGGGTTTTTCGGAGAGAGGAAAACCAGAAAACCCGGAGAAAAACCCTTAAATCAAGGAAGAGACCCAACAAGAATTCATTGCGCACATGGAATGCTGAGTCCAGGAATCGAACCCGAGACGCCAGAGATGATAGGCGAGTGCCCTCCCGCTGCGCCACCCCTCGATTTCCATTATGTAAGGTTATTACATTAGCAATTTTGTCGTATTTGAGCGTCGGTTTCAATGGCGAGGGTTATCACAACCCAAATCGCGCGTGCTTGCACTAAATTTCGAGCAAGTTCGATATTGGTGACTTGTGCGCGATCCTGTCGCCGTAAAATCGCCTTGAAATCGCAACTTAAATCGCGCGCCAAAATTTAAAGAGTGTAAATAAACAAACACTAAAAACCACCACCACCACCACCTAAATAATACTGGACAGGACCTCCCTATGCGCTTTCCCAGAGTTACCCTTCAAGTCCGTTTACACGGGCGAATTTTTCTGCGATAACTACTGCGATTTTCGCTGCGATTGTTGCTGCGATGCAAAAATCACGCGCAAAATGTAAAGCGAGCAACTTTGGGAAGGTGCTTACACGTTTTACCACCACATTCCGTTCGGTTTTTAGAAGTTTGCTTTCTGCTTAGCTATCAACTATGAAATATGAAATCTTGGAAAATGTCCGTGATTTGGGAGTTTAATTGTTCTAAAATTAGTAGCATCGGCGCACGAGAAATATGTAAGCTATCGTCAAACGTGAAACGTTTTCTTTATTGAGCACTCTCAATGACTATATAATGGCGTCCGAAATAACATAACCCAAATCTTGCCTCCAATTTAATCTCTGCACTCTTGATTTTATTTGAGTTTGGATCGATTGATGACCCCATTACGATGAGCGCGCGCGCTAAAAAGTCATGCGCGGAAAGGATGCGCGTAAGTAGCGCCTCTAAAATCCTTAAGGTGATGTTACACGAGACGATTCGCAACAACGATTTTTAGCGCAACAATGTTGCGATTCGTGTTGCGTGAAAAATTGTTCTCGTGTAACATGGTACACGGGACAATTTTCCACGCAATCTCTGTCACGGCAACATGTTGCGAGTTTTGGAATCGCCTTCAAAAACTTGCAACATCACTTGCAACATTGTTGCGCGAAAAATCGTTGTTGCGAATCGTCTGTGCTATAATACGTAAGCTTCTTTTAGTACAAAAAAATCTTTCAGAAACTCCAATATCCATGCAGCACTTCATATAACAATACAGTTTTGACGATTTCATTTGCGCCTTCCTTCAAAAGCCTTTGTACTGTGGTTAGATGCATCGTAAAACGCGCGCGCAGTTCACGCTTACGTAACACTAACATTATACGTCATAATTATCGACATTGGGAAAAATACATGCGAATTTAATGGAATTTGAATTGAAAGTAATCTTGCACCAAAAAACAAACCAAACGAGGTGGAGCAAAGCGAGGCTAGACTTTCGGTTTTTTGCACTTGTCAATATTTCTCAATAACTTTTACACGGAACTTTTAATGACTTCGTGCAAGAGTTTCGTGTACACAATGTATCATGCATGCAAACAACCACTAAGTACTTTTTCTTATCTTACCTTTTCGAAACTTTATTATTTCCTTAGTAAAACTATTGCTGTATAGCTGAATTCCTTTACAGAATTAGTTAATTCAATAAAGGTACAATGGATTGGGAACATCTGCTATCTTAAAGGTTGACGTGACAATAGCATGAAGTTGAGCGCATGTGAAACATTAATAACACACTTAATATGACACTACTTAACACCTCTAGTACAGACACCTCTACTGGCTACAGACACCTCTATCCTACAGGCACCTCTATCCTACAGACACCTCTATCCTACAGACACCCCTATCCTACAGACACATCTGTCCTACAGACACCTCTATCCTACAGACACCTCTATTCTACAGACACCCCAATCCTACAGACACCTCTATCCTACACATTCTCTGAGATATTCCATAGATCTTCTATCTATATGGTTTATGTAGCAACACTAAATTGTCTGTTGACGTTACTTTATATTCTGTATTTTTTGCAGTTCATAGTGGACTATTAGACGATAGGCAATATTATAATAAGGACAAAATAAGACCGCTAAACAAAGTTACTCCTAGACAATACAACGGTACGCGACACGTGTGGAAAAGAAGTTAATAATTTATTAAAAGAAAATTCGACATTTGTTGGCTGAAAAAAACAATTATGGTTACTAGTTAGATAACAATTCTTGGTTTTTCTGACTTTTTATTTAAACTTGACGTTTCGGCTGTTTTCAACAGCCTTCATCAGAATGGAAACAGCCGAAACGTCAAGTTTAAATAAAAAAGTCAGAAAAACCAAGAATTGTTATCTAAGATGCATCCTGGCTGCATTCCAAATATTTTTATGGTTCCTAGTTGTCGTGCTCTGTCGTTTTGGGAGACACTAAAGCCAATATTTAATTTATTTTAGTGACGTTTGGTAAAAAACCCGTAGCTGCTTTATGCTCACACTGGACCACATTCACAAAAATTGAGCCTGCTATCTTAATTGTGTTTTATAAGATGCTTTGCCACTGAAATTTTTCATGAATTTTTCACACGTATTTACAAAGTCAAAACTATTAAGCTTGCATCGTTTTGAAATGCGAACGTCAATTTGGTAAATAAGATGGCTTGTCTAGCCTTAAGTGCGGTGGTTTAGAGAGTTGTAAGTAAGAATTACCATCGTGTGTGGTATAAATACATCAGCTTCACTACAAATTGCCATGAGGTATCTTTTGATAGGGGGTTGTGCTTAAGATATTGAGGAGAAAATGAAAAATAAGGGAAAATATTATTAAAAATGTTATAAAATTCCACTACTAGTAATAACAACAATAATAATAATAATGATAATAATAATAATAATGATAATAATAATAATAATAATAATGATAATAATGATAATAATAATGATAATAATAATAATAATGATAATAATAATGATAATAATGATAATAATGATAATAATGATAATAATAATGATAATAATAATGATAATAATAATAATAATAATAATAATGATAATAATAATAATGATAATAATAATAATGATAATAATAATGATAATAATAATAATGATAATAATAATAATAATAATGATAATAATAATAATAACAACAACATCTGCCTGATGAGTGCGTAAGCACGAAACTCAGAGTTGCAGTGAATCATGTGTATTTTCATTTAGTAACCTAAGTCTACACCGCTCTACACAAACGTGTATTGAGCACTCTTTAGCAAGTGTTTACTACAACTTCTCACGATTATTAACAACAACAACAATAATAATAGTAATGATAATAATAATAATAACAATAATAATAAAAATAAAAATAACGATAATAATAATAATAGTGATAATAATAATGATAAAAAAACAAACAATAATGATGCTCATGATGGTGATGCTCATGATGATGATGGTGATGATGACGATGGTCTAAATGATAATGCCTGTTAGAGTCAAAGATTTTATCTTGAATTGAATTTTTTCGACTTTACATTTATTCTATCGTTTTGAACGTTTTTTTCATTTTTGTCATCTCTAATTCTTGGCGATCAAAATCAAAGTTTTGCTTTCTTTTAGAGCACTGACTCGAGGTTTTAAACAAGCGGTAAAATTTCGAGAGAATATTTCTCTCGAATTTCAGCGCTTTTTCTCCATCTCTCTTAAAAATAATCCTTTACATTTACCTGGCTTTGCAGCAAGAAGGGATAAGCCTTCTATCCCAAGATTTGTTTATAATTACCGATATTACTTGAGGGATTGAGAAGTTTATTCCATCAAACAAGTCGACATTGACGTCTTCAGAAGTTGCCGACACTGATAGCCTTCACAATAGCTTTCCTTTGAAGATACCGAAAATTATATCAGGGGAAGACTTTCTATACATAATAGCACCAATACACTAGCACTTATGGCTTAGAAAACATGATTTATGGCCATCTCTTGAAAGATTATGCTACTTAGTTCGTAAGCGTGTTTATCGGTTATTTACCATAATCTTAGTGAATGCTCTTATCGCTTTAGACAGATGACATGCCCGAAGGGAACACAGACCAAAAACTGACGTTTCCAGAAACAATCTGCTCCGATAATTTTATAAATGAGGACTTTTTTGAATCTCCTTGGAATGCCGTATTATCAAGCAACGATGTTTAAGATTCTGGTACAGATTCGCGGTAAAAAACGCTAAATGCAGTGACCGACAGAATCACTGCCCGAGGTAATGTCCAAACTATTCCTCCAGTAATTTATCATCTTCAAGTTTGGTATTTAAAATAAATTGATTGTTATATGGAGAAAGTTGTTTGAACATCACCATTCGTAAATTAATAGCTGTGTTATTAGTTAGTTGTCACTGCGCTCAGCAACGTGCGGTTTACACAGCAGCCTTTGAAAATCTGTTTGAAAACAGATTCTAAAATGGATAATAAACTCTGTAAATGAAGAATAACAAGCGATACATCTGAAAGAAAGTTTTAAGAGGAAAAGAAAAGGAAAGGAAAATTCCCTCGTTGTAGTTTAGCTGGGAACTGAAGAACTTCGGCTAGCATCTTCGTATTTCCACGCGAAGAAAAACAGTTTACTGTAATATAGTCAACTGAAAACCAAGTTTTTCTTTGATAAAGATGTTCTAAGCATTAAATACAAGGAGTTTAGAAAACCATATGGTCAGCTCTTTGAGGCAATTGGAAGCAACCCTTTATTAGATCGTGGCTCGTAACTGACGTGGATCGTAACTGACGAGGCTGTTTGATTTATTTCAATCAAATGACAATAAGATTGATAGTCTTGTTGAATAGCGCTTCATTTGTTGGGATAATAAATGACGTACAAATTGCTCATAAAACGAAAATGTTAAGAACGATGCTGGCCTGAGGGGTTGAGAGTTTTTGACGCATAAGTCTTCCTCTTTTTAGAAGTGAAAAATGATTTGTTTAGTGACAAAACTAAGAGATAAAAGAATGGATAAAAAGTTTTTGAGTTTTGTAAGCTTGGAAGAACTGTTGTTTGTTTAGGAATAAATTAATGAAGTTTGTTTCAACAGGATTGCCGATTGATTCATCAACGGAAGTTTTTGAAAGACATAAGTTTTTATGAGATAAGCTTTTAAAAGATATAAGTTTTTAAAAGATAAAAGTTGTACGCATTTGAATGTCCTCCGCTTCTCAGTTACGATTTCGATTGCAAAGTGTAGGAAAACTATCCTAATGAAAGAGAAAATGACGGAAAAAATCAAACAATTGTAGCGTACCGAGAAGACAAGAGAAAATTCGATTGAGGCTAAATATGCTCCAAGTCTTAAACAGACAGAAAAGTCTCAATTATTCATGACGATTTGATCTCATGTTATCTGAAGTCAGTAATTTCTTTTAATAGCAACACCAATAGCTTAATTTTCAAGACGAGTGGGCGTTTACAGCAGAGTTTAAGCAGAAATTATTTCGCCAATAGATAAATTAGATTTAAAGCATTCTCGGGTATATAATGTTGAGAATTGACTACCAATAAAATGAGCTGATATATATATTTTTTCCCACTGATAATTTCCAATGTTCGAACACTAATTTTCGAACACTAATTTTCGTACCACAAAATTGTGAAATATTATGACATAAAAGTTGTAAAAAACGTTAAACGTGGAATAAAATTTCAACTGAAATATAGTTGGTATCATAGTAAATGTTATTTTGACTAGCAACAAAATCAATGCTGTTAGCGATAAAGAAAAGTTTAGTTTTTGTTAGATTAGAAGAAATATAAACTCGAATGAAACATTCACTACGAACAAACTTCTTTCAGGCACTTTTTCTTTCTTCCTTTCTGTATTTCATGTGTACAAATTCTTATTCCGTTCTATATTATCGCATCATAATCTTTTTCGTTTTGGGAATAGAGAGATTAAGTATCACATTTTTCTCAAAACTCTGCCAACAAGAACTTAACCTTTTGAATCACCAAATGTGTATAATTTTTCTACAAAATTGCTTGCGAACGTTGCCATGGTAATTCAGCGGTTTTTGTAGGCGCGCGCCCGTACTACCCTAGGCATCTTGACCACTGACAGCTCATACATTGCAACGACTTAAATAGCTCATCAGTGACTTTAAAGTGGTTCTCTAATAGCGTTATTTATTGATGTTCACGTTACGGTATGCAGTAACACTGAAATGGCTTCCCATAAGAATGGTTATCGTATGAGTGGGAAATGTACGGTACTGACTTACAGCACGTACACGGTACGGTATGCAGTAACACTGAAATGGCTTCCCATAAGAATGGTTATCGTATGAGTGGGAAACGTACGGTACTGACTTACAGCACGTACATGATACGGTATGCAGTAACACTGAAATGGCTTCCCATAAGAATGGTTATCGTATGAGTGGGAGTCGTACGGTACTGACTTACAGCACGTACACGGTACGGTATGCAGTAACACTTCTTTACGGTACTAAAACTACTAAGCAAGCATTGTTCATCTTCTTACCTGGTTTTGGAATTGACCTTTAAATTTCTACGCCAATGTAGAAAAAAGGTTTGAAGTCTGCAATGTAAAATGAATCATTTACCAGAGTGGATAATGGTATTACAGTC
>WUAP02014125.1:0-7500 GCA_015163945.2 Stichodactyla helianthus | reverse complement strand
TGGAAGATGACAAAAAAAAAAAAAAAAAAAAAAAACCACATACACAAAAACTTGAAAGTGAAAATTTTGCAGATAGATCTATAGGCCTGTGTGAGTGACAGATTCTTAAATTCAATTTAAATCAATTCTACACAGCATCACGAAAGTACAGGAACCATTGAAGTAATGTTTTAGCTCCAAAAATGTAATAAAACTCTTTCTTCACGTAAATTCCGACAAAATGATAGACACAGAATAAAAATATTGATGCAGCAAACTCAAAAACATTCGCAAATACTAGAAATATGAAGTGAATAAAAAATCTAGTTAAGAAATGTAATTATTGAGTTTGTTTAGTGGGGATTTCTGGCTTTTCCTGAAATATCAAGAAACTCCTTTAAGTTGAAATCTCCATTACCGACGGTGAAACGGTCTCTTAGCCCGAAATAGACGAGGAATCTATTAGCTCCCTTGTCTTTGGAATATATTTTTTTACCAAGTCGTGTTATATCTGAACGCAGCAGGAGCGATACAGTTTTGTACTCGCTATTCATTGAGCAAAAAAAAGAGGCACTTTAGTAACGATGGTGATGGGTTCTGTTCTAAAATACCCAATTTTCTTCTATGTCATCCACAAACAATACTAGAAAATATAATCCCATTTTCTCACAATAGATGGTTATGCAAACACGACTCAATCTTTCTGTTGGCAACTGCTTAAACAAAACATTTCAAAAACTAAACGTCACGTACTAGTAAGGTTTATTCGATGGTTTCTTTGAAGAAAGGAGTTGGAAGTTATCGTGCAGTGTGGTGTTGTATTGGCGCCTATCAGACGATAGCACATCATGGCAGTGTTAGTCCATACCGTTGTTGGCAGACAACGTACTTGAAATGGAGCGATGCTTCCGAGCGTTGACAAGTTTGACATGTGCGGCCCTCTTTGATGTTCAGCTCAGCCGATTAATAATAACTGCCCACTCATAAAAAAGACGGGCGACCGACAGCCACTTGATTGACATCTTTGCTCGCTAATAAGGTTTTTATTCTTGGCAAAAACTAATGGTGTTTTTAGACTTAAGGCCTCCCATGTTCACAGATGAATAATTCAGAACGCGGCTGTCCTTAGTGCCAGAGATTACTTTTTATTATGATTCATTGTTTGATAAACGAGTTCAAGATAAGCGATGCGCGCGCTTGGCAGCAACTACGGTTCTTGAAGATGAACTTAGTGGGGCTCGGCTAAAGTGGGCCTAAATTCGGCTTAGTGAGGCTCTTCCTTTGAAGTCTTTCCCGCTTTCGTCATCTTGACAATTTGGCCGTAATGAAAGCTCCCTCTAATGAAACGACGAGATAAGACTTGACAAGCGGATGAGGCATTTGACATTTGCGGCGACCGCATATTGTTTATTTTTGATTGCTTCAGATAACCTGCCAAAAACGGAATGAGACGGGGCCGTGAAAAACAAATTACACATACTTTTTGTTTACATTGTTGGTCCTTTTCCTCACTTCAATGTATAACTTTGAAATAACAAAAGCCAATCAAAGGCTGCCGAAAGTGGATTTTCCATGGCCCAGATTTAGTCAGTAATGGAAAGAATATCTTCGGTTTGCTCCGACGAATTGACTGCCTTCGGAAATGGCGATAAGAGGCCCCCACACTGCTTAAACCGAGAAGAGAGACTCCGCGTTTATCTCAATAACTCATCTGGTTTTGATGCAGATAAACTGTCTCCCTACTCGGTTGTGTTTACAAAGCTATTCTCAGTATTCTTGTACAGCTGGCGTTCGGTCCAAACCCCTGTCACCTTCGTGTCTACCATCTATTGACATGAAAATAAAAACCAAACAACTATGGAAGTGAGTATTTCCATTCTACTCAAGAACTAGCTTGATAACCAAGATATCTCAGCGACTTCGCTTGCGGACTTAAGGAATATTCTCGATGTCTTTCCTCATTTATCCCCACTGATAATTGTCTTAATAATTTCAAAATTAATTATGCAAATAAAACTGAACTTCTAATTCTGACAACTCATAGATCAGACTAAAGAGATCTCAAAGTACAAGACCGTTCGGACTAATAAGCGCCCTATAGTTCCATTGCAACTCTTATGAATACCAACTTGTAAAATACGAATTTCCCAGGCGCCACAGTGGCTAGGAAGTCTTGAGTTAATAGTTTTCGAATGTTGTACAGAGCTTTTGGTGTTCTTTGACATGGCCGTCACGGCCATTAGACTTGTCAACACATTATCTAATCTTGGGTTCTTAATACCCGAGCGCCTGTAGCTCTTTCAGTGATGGATAGCACGATAAGATAACATGTTGAAGTGTCACAAGATCAAACAGTGCCGAAAACAAACATAGCGTGGAAGACCACTCTCCTTCGATCTTCTATTTTAAGTCTTGGCGTTGGACCTATGAACGGCTAGCTGTCAAGTAGCCACCCGTATAGTCCTTTCTTGTCGATTCTATTGTACAAAAGAGCCGACAAAAGATACCTTTTATATATTACAAGCAACACCATGATCAAAAAGTGACAAGAAGCTTTGCACTCACTTCAACACATAGCCAGAGACAATACCTGACAAAAATAATTGACAATGATTGACAGCTTGATTGATTAGGGCCCGTAGGATGACACTTTTGGTGATCCGCTACTTAATTAACTTCTGTGCTCTGATTGGTCGATTACTAAATCATCTATCAATATCCTATATGGCCAATTACTTCAGTGTCTAAGTATGACATGCCTGTCAGTCTGATTATCCAATCAAGGAGTGAAATATCGCTAAAGAAGCCGTTTGATTGGAAGGCGGCAAACGTCCTCTAATCTAGCCAATTCATTTATGAGTGAAGTGAGCGCAAGCTTTGTCTGAAGTCGGCTTGTTTCTTCTATATCTACACCTTTCATTGTGTAGTATTTAATATTTCAGTAGGCCAACCGCACACACACATTCTCAACAGATATGCCTACGAAGACGTTCGGCCTTACACCAGCCGAACACTCTGAAAATCTTTCGCAAGGGAATCGAGTTCCTCTGGAGGCTTTACAAATGTTGACTCAAAGTGTCTCAAAGTGTAATCAAGATTATATTCAACCACTTCCTCCAAAGGTATACCTGTATTCCTAGAATTTGTCTTAGATATTTCGTGCGTGAAGACCTTGGCTTTTCTTGTGTCATATTAGCACACAGACAAGTCTAAGGTCCGTCTCATCAGGCTTGAAAGAGCAAGCCTTACTAGATGTTGAAGATACTTAAAGGTACTAACTCTTTTCTTAACTTTGTAGGACGATGAGCAAAAGAAGTCACCACTAGCGCTTCTGGCGGCTACGTGTAGTAGTATCGGAAAAGCTGAGCCTACAAAAACAGCGGAACCCGAGCGAGATAACACATCACTTTCAACCAAGATAAGCTCGAACGAGACCAGATCCTCTTTCAAACCTTACAAACATACCGCCGAGAAGGGAGAAGAAATGACAGAAAAGACCGGTTTTCGTACTCCAAGCAAGGAGTATTCTGCCCGTGCTTCTCCGAGTGATACGAAAGACGAACGAGGTAAATTAACGGGATTTCAGTACGCGGGAAGCGAAGGTGAGGGACATTGTGGATTTGTACACTCGCTGGTTAATCGTGGTTGTGGCATGATTGTCGAGCCAGGACAAGCAGGACAGAATTTGCAGGCTCTGCACAAGGAGTGCGCTGGCAGTTGTTCCCATCCTTCAAGTCTTGTGCCTTTTAAAGGCTCGATGCCTTATCCTCCATCCTTGACGGGCTTAGACCAGTCAGCACTTAAGTCCCATGGAATACCCACTTCAATTGGGAATATCACTTCAGTTTATCCTCAATGTGCATGTGTATTTTGCTCACCACACGGTGAAAGTGCCGTAGCTGCTGCAGCTCAGGGCATTCCGCTACCCCAGGGCAGTACGAGACCATTGCAGCTACACGGCCCGGCTACTCCGTACATGGATTACTTACAGAGAACAATTTGCCGGGACGCTAACTGCTCTAACTGTCGGACTCAAGTAAGTCCCTATGGATTTTCTGGTCCTATACAGCAATGTGGACCGCATTGTGTCCAGTGCGAGAACCTTAAGACTCCAGAACAATCTTCGACTCCTTATTCGTGTTTTTATCCGCATAATCTTGCTATGTTTAAGAGCACTCAAGACGAGGCACATCCCTATGTCTGTAACTGGGTGTCTGGTGCCAAACACTGTGGAAAATCTTTTTCGACCTCAGAGGATCTTTTCCAACATCTTCGAACTCATACACAGCTAGGGAATTCGTCCAGTCCGCCGATTCCACATCAAGCTTCACCTTGTAATATTCACGGCTGTCCTTGTAAGATCCAAGGGAATTCTGCATCTTCCGCTCTCCGCTATAGGCCTTACTATTACAAGCCATCGGTGATTCCAAGTCCTCCGACTGCACCTCTAAATTGCTATTCAGCTTCTCCATATGGACCAATTCATAGCCTAGCTTACGATCCACATCGGTTATTCAAATAAAGGACTTTATATGAAGACTATTCGATCAATCACTGTATATAGAATTGAACTATGGCTTGAAAAAGCTTCTTACTGTCTGTGTAGTGAAAATAGACCAGCTTAAAACAGTCTTTTCATTGTATTAATATACTAATATTCTTTCAAGGAAAGTTAAACTTTCAAGGGGATGTTGATGAGTTTGTAGTTTCTAAAAAATAATTTATGAAATTAATCGACAAATTTAGATAAGGAAAACCAGAACTAGAAACAATCAAACACACTATTGTAATTTGACATCAATTATAAAATCGAAAACGAAAGGAAAATTCGAGGCAATCGTTTGGAAGAGAGCTATCAATCCTAATGAATTGAAGAAGTTGGATTGTATGTTTTCATTCAAGGTGTGAATTCATTTTTTCTCTGTGTATACATTTGTTTTCCGACACAGTCAATAATAAGGACTGTGCGTTTTAGAGTCTTTTATTTGATTCTAAAATATTATTTCGCGACATGTAAAAAGACATACTGGGTCATAACAATGAATAAAACATAGATCTTCTCTTTACCCATTGAATTGTGCCTGTATTCTGAGTCACACGATATAAGATGCTTGCCTATCGACCTTCGGGATCTTTTTCAAACCTCTGGTTTTGTTCAGTGGTATCGCGCTAAATCGTTATCTGACAAATTAAAACTGGTTCAGAAAGTAGAGATCGGGAATAAAATGGACTGATAGCTGTGTTTGCATCAGAAGTCAGTCACAGCAGAGCAATATTACAAAAGGAAAAGCCGCTGCAGGCTGTGTTCAGTCATCGAAATGAATACAAACTTGTCATTCGGAATCCCTTGCATCTTGAGGTAAGAAGGATGATTGACAGGTAGAACTTTACTGTCATTAGCGCTTGATCTATTCCATCATAAGGAGTGTCACTTTGACAACTTCAAAGGAAGCGCCAACTACATGTGCCTAAGAACTTCTCGAGAGAGTTCAATTTTCAGGGCTTTGGTGAAAATGACCACTGCCATTTATTTATTTATTTTGACAGATCATCGCACGCGTTTCGCACAAGATCGATTACGAACTGTCAATCAAAGTGTCGCCTAGCCAGTTCCCGCTGCGAAAACCAATCTACTCCTGTCCACGATGGGGAAATGAACTGTCAAAATGAGATTTCTAACTGAAAATTAAATGAATATTTTTGAGTTGATCTAGCTTAATGAGATAACATTAACAACTGTAAATCATCTTTAGTTAAAACAACACCGCTTGTCAAAATTAGACAAAGAACTCGTCGGCTATTTGGCAAGTTATCATGCTCAGAGAAAATGAAAAATGAAAATTACCCCTTTAAGGACATGCCGGCAGATTTGACCCTTTTTGGTGCTAAGAGAGCCTTCACTAAGACGCGTGAACACGAAAGATCCAGATTTCTATCTTCAAGTGTATTGTGATATGACTGAGCTTGAACTCATTACCTCAGACAATGTGGTACCAAAGAAGGTTTGGAAGATACGAGATTATGGGAAACCTTCATTTGAAAATTTGACTGACAGCACCGAGCGAAATTACTAAGATTTTACACATATTTGAAAAATACAATTTGAAGTCGGTACCGGCCGAAGGATCAACTTGTCAAACTTTAGGCATTAGTGAAATCCGCTGAGATTGTTGTAATTATTGGTGCTATCTTCAAATGAAAGACAGACTTGATTGACATCGGAAAGACCAAAAGAAATCAAGACTCAGCCCTACTTTCTCTTTCGCAAGCTCTTCAATTACTATACGCGGCTCAAGGCATCCAAAAACCGCTCTAAACACTAACTAACATAAGATATATCAGTCTTAATTGGAAGCGTGGAAATTCTCCACTGCTTTTTGGGGGGTTATTTCAGATTTATTAAGGCTATAGTGATGTCTGGATTGACTCAGATGCAATAACGAAAGTAGAGGTTAGATTTGGTCACAGCCGTCGCACTTGCTTGTCTGTCAGTTGGGTTCTTTATAGAATAGATTGGTTGACAGAGACAACCAAGTAGCCCTAAGACGGAATCAGACGAGCGCTTACACCTTCTTCATGAAAATCCTGGTCGCTTTAAAACCGGCCTGTTCTCGTGACCCCTCGAACACTTGGTTTTCGGATACATTATAAGAAAAAATCATGACATTTTTTGAAAGCTAATTCAGCTGCTTCGATATTTGTTTTAGAACTATGAACTAGGCCGGAGGCAGAAGCGCTCAGTAGTTCGGTTAATAGGCAAATAGTCTAAATCGGGTTATTAAGTTCGAGAGTAGAAATCACTCCTAATCCCCTCGTACGAGACAGGACATTTCCCTTATTCGAGGCTTTCAAAAGGGGCCGATAGCTTAATACATGTGCTACGACTTGGCTATTTACATTGACAGACAAGCTCTTTCCTTTCCATAAGATCTAAATCAACACAGTGTCTTCATTTTTGATATGAAGACAAGGCATATCAACACTAGATATTTCTAACTGTGGTGACCAACTCACACCTCTCTTTTAAGACTACTTCATCCTGCCGGCTATCTTTAATACCTTTAACGTCAGTTTTCTGATTCAAATGATAAATTTGTCCTCCTGTTTTGGATTGGCTAGTTCCTTTCGCCTTTGCGTGAGAAGTTTATTTTAATTTTGAACTTCCTGGACTGAAATAGAGATCTTTGTGCGTTTATCATTTCGATGAGAACAAGAAGTAGGAAAACAATAAAAAATGCCTCGAAATCTGAGGGCTTTTGAACGTTTCTCTTTGGGTTTCGTTTATGTGACCTGGGGTAGGCTTAGTTCTTTCGAAAAAGAAGTAAATCAAGCAAATCCTAAGAGAATGTAACTTTAGCTAAGCGAAAGAAAAGCATACAAGACGAAGAAAGAAAGAACGGATGAAAGACTGAAACTAAGAAAGAACAGATGAAAGACTGAAACTAAAAAAAGAAAGAAAGAAAGAAAGAAAGAAAGAAAGAAAGAAAGAAAGAAAGAAAGAAAGAAAGAAAGAAAGAAAGA
>WUAP02014014.1:0-10596 GCA_015163945.2 Stichodactyla helianthus | reverse complement strand
GAGCGGGGCAGAACCAAGTGAGTGGATTGCAGGGTGGGGCTGGTTGTGTGTTGTGGGTGGTGTTGTTTGGTTTTGTGTTTGTGTTTGGGTGGGGGGGGGGGGGGGGGGGGGGGGGGTTAGGGAAGGTGCAACCGAGGCCAAATGGACCAAACTATTGAAATGTTGGTCTTTGAGTACCACAAAATGCAAACCTTTGGGGCCTGTAGGGGGTGCGAACGATCCTCGTGCACCCCCAGTCTATGAGTATGCAGTACGTAAAATAAATTTCGATTTTCTCAACTTGTCCAATCATCTAGTGCTTCATATATGGGGCATTCCATCAACCGTGTTTCGTTTGCAGCAAATGTTAGCGATTCATTTGCCATGCATTTACGAAGCACCTACCTTTAGGTCCACATCTAAAATCCTCTTGAAAACACATAGAAAGAATTAGAAATGTAAAAACGAGAAGTCATATTTTAAACATTTTACTAGTAATATTTCGGTCATCATCCGATGACCATCATCAGAATTACATCAGAATTAATTCTGATGATGGTCATCGGATGATAACCGAAATATTACTAGTAAAATGTTTAAAAAATGGCTTCTCGTTTTTACATTTCTAATAGTCCAGTTTCACATTCCATACAACCGCTGTTTTCAGTGACCAGACTCATTTGTACAGTGTTAGCCTCGTTTATAAGTGAGTTATTCATAAATACTAGTGAAAGTCCGTGGACTTTAAAAGTGTTTGTATTGTTCAAGTTGTACATTCTTCCCATTGCCGTTGGTATTGATGAATAATTTGCTCTTAAACGAGGCTAAGCCTGTACAAATGAATCCGTGGTCAAGGATTACAGCGGTAATTTTGGAATTTGAAACAGGACTATTCGATTATATGCCCAAACAAATATTTTCAACATAGAAAGAAGAGTGAGGCTCATTGTTATCACTTGCTATTGCAGCCTCTTTCGTCGATGCCATGCTCCAAGTCTCCAAGTTCAAAAGAAGAGATGTGCTCCAACCCCTCTCTGATCTCCCAGCGGCAGGTTTCCTTCGAGACATCTTCAATTCACCGGTCAACAGATTTGAGTTCGTCATTCTCATTACCGAGATCGACATCTCAGCGAATCGTGACGTCAACATCGTCTCCGCCAATGAAATTTAACCCCGTAGTGGTATGTTATCTTTTAATGGCTCAAAAGCTTTACGATGCTTATTTCGGTATGCGTATGTTAAAGTCTATGTTAAAATTTCGAGATGCCTCCCACATGGACCTGGGAAACATGTACAGGAGGAATCTACTCATCCTAGATGCCATTTGCAGTCGCTGATCATAGCAAGGGGTTAATCTCCCATGGTCTAAGGGCCGACTAACCTCTCCCTTTAGGCTTCGGCCGAGCTCCCTGATTAGTCATCATGGATAGTGGTGTTGGAGCCGAAATCTCCAGCTGAACCGTAAATGGTTTCGCCCTGCCATACGACGCTTCAGCTATCGATGTCTGGATGTATGGTCCCCAACTAGTCAAATTAGAAAATAATGGAATCGAAATTTGAAAACACAGAGCTTGGACTACCTGTTTTTAAGCTTTGAAAGTTGTGAAGTTTCAATTTGTTTTTTTCTTTGCATGTTACTAAGGACGCAGCGTACCTTAACGCCGCAGTACGGGAACGGGAAGAAGAGCTGTGTCGAAGAACACTACAGGCTTTCTCTGACATGCGCATTAAGTTCCCTGGGAAGACTAACGAAGAAGCTGAAATGATCCTAGAAAACGTATGTAACAGCACCATAAATACGTAGCTTCTATCACTATAGCACAGTTCACTGTAGTAACGTATATCACCATGGCAACATGTGTTAACTATCCTTAACCGTATCCTTGACTAATAAACTTGCTTTGTTTAAAGATTCAAGAAAACTGGAAATTCCACAAGCCGCGAGTGGCGTCTTATTGGCTTGTCAAACTCGATTCTATAAAAAGGCGAAAGGTGGGTTGAACACTAGCGTCGTAAGTATCGTAATCGTAATCGTAGTAGCAATCGTAATCATTAGAAGTTTACGATCTAGTGTAAATCAATACGACGCAAGCAGAATCGTAAGCTTCGCTTTCATGCTATTTTCCCGCCAGTTTTGAAATTCTAAGCATGGCGGATGGCGATGAAGGAGTAATGAGAGTAGTGACGGTTATGACGCTCTTACGATCATGCACCTTACGACGGCGCTGACGACTACCATTTTTGATTCACATTGGGTTTTAATGCTTCTTACGATTGTGATTACGATTACGACGTTAGTGTGAACAAGGCATGGAAAACCTCTTAGTTACACCACTGCGTCGCTAAAATCGTAATCATTAGAATCCTTATTCAATTTAATGTCATTTAGTATAGTAACATAATTTTGGGTTCGTTTATTTCAGGTAATCGATATCGTGAAGACCAATACTCGTGCGATACTTCAGCGTATCTGGAGGTCTTCAGATGTCGATAATCTCCGCCTGTGCCGTATCTTTTCGCGTGTTTTCAACAGGCTGTTGTGGAGTCATGGACAAGGATTATGGAACTGCTTCTCAAGCATAGGGTAAAATGATAAGCACAAGCAAACGTGCGACAAAATGCGAATAGTTTGAATATCTGAGTACGCAATTTTCGGGTAACGTTAATGTAACTCATGGAAGAATTAACGGTAAAGGAGAGTCATAACATAATATGTACTTATTGACTGAGTGGGAGGGCCGGACGGGAGAATATTTGGCTCGAGTTCATGCCGTACGGACCGAGCGCAGCGAGGCCCGTACAAATGACCAAGAGCCAAATATTTTCCCGTCCGGCCCAACCCCAGTCAATAAGCATTTTATCATATGACCCGATTTTTATCGTAAAAAGAGGTCGAAAGATCCTTCTAAACTTGATCGAAATAGCGCGCGCAACCGAGGAGGGCCGGACGGCTTTTGAGCAGGGCCGGATGGGTTTTTCCGGCCCGCTCACGTCAACCCGTCCGGCCCCCATCACGTGACTTTTTCCAATGGTTTTATTAGAGCGCGCGCGCCGGGCCGTACGGGATATGATAATAGACCAGAACCTCCTTAATTAAGTAAATGTTAGTGAGGTTTGGCCTTAAGAATGATTAATCTTTGTAATCTTTTTTCAGGAATTCGTGGGAGACGATTTTCAGCAAAAGTACAGAAGTACTTTCACCGGTAGGACGACAACAGTAACAGTAACAGCACCACTACCACCACCACCACCACCACCACCACCATCACTATCACCATCACCACCACCACCACCACCACCACCACCACCACCACCATCATCAATCATCATTATCAATCATCAATCATCATTATCAACGTCATCGTGATCATTAACATTAACATCATCATCATCATCATCAAAACAACATGAAATTGCAAAACCACGTAATGCCGACCCCTTCTGATGATATTAATGATAACTGATATTCTAATTTTCTCTCTTAATTTTTGGTTTAATTTCAGACCGAGATGAGCTGTTGTCGCCGCATAGTGGAGCTTTGTCGAGACTGTCTTCTGATTGTATATCAGTTCGCTTCCGATGCCAAAGCAGCAGGTGCAGCCACGAATGGCGTGACACAGACCGAGTCAACAACAAGGTAACGCAACATCCGTCGACAAATCCTAGTAATAGAAGCCGCCTAGTCACTTCAAACAATTCCATATAAACATAGGATTAATTTTATTGGTCAAAAACTATCGGGAGAGTTGGTATTTTATACTTTTCAGGCAGCTCTTAAAGATTACTTCAAGAATTTTGATTGTGGATTGTGTCTTGTTTTAGAGAACCACTTCGAAGAGTACCAGATTTGACATCACAGCAGACCCTGACGGCTAGAATGGCACGTCTTTCTAAGAACTCTCAAGTGCCTTCTTTATGATGATAAAGAAATTGAACTAAGGGATTCTTCGAGGGAATTCTGTCTGACATTATGAGACAGACAAAACGCCGTTGAAGAACTGAAGAAATAAAATGTACGTTTTCCCTGTTTTTTTGAAGAATTCTAGAGGAGCAGACAATAAGCTGCGCATGCGCCTCAAATGTGACGTCACGTTAGGCGTCGAAGAAGCTCAACAAGAGACCGCGCACTAGAGTTTGGGTCAGTATTCGGGCCATCAAGATCTTTCAATGAACCCCAAAGACACGAATCACTTGCTGGTAAAGGAACTGCCACCAAAGACAGCATCACTTCGTCTTCCATTGCGATGAGATAAGATATCCAAATTTCAACTTTCTCGATTAAAATCAAAATCATTTTGTACCTAGTGATGAACTCTTTGAAAAAACGTTACTTTATCAAAAGAAAACTTTTAGGATTCTTTTAAATTTATTTATTGTATATATATTTGTTGATTTTAAGCTATTTTATTGATGCACACGTAATGAGGTCATGTTGAAACTGAAGATATTATAAATATTTAATAAATATTTACTTACTTTTATAATAGACAATGTTTTTATGCGGTTCCAATATGTTAATGATAAGTGCAATCATTATGCTGTAATAGGGCCACTTGTAATAACTTTTAGAATAATGATATTAAAAAGTTCAATCATATCTGGTAAACTGGTAACTTGCGAACAGACCCACGCATGCCCAACTTAGTTTTAAAGAGTTGTCGCATGCGCAATAGGTAATGGCAGATATTATAGTGCTAGCGGTCTAGATGCAAATGAGACGATAAGCATTGTATTGGCTCGATAGCCTCACTTGAATGATTCTTAAAACAAATCTTACTGCGGGCTCAACTGTAGTAACAGTCATTGATAGTGTTGCATTTAGTCAAGTCGAGAAAAGGATCGACTGAGCGAGAAAGCTGATTTAGTTCGGCGTCGTCTTATGAGCACTAGTACGTAACAGCAATATTTTACATAATTGACAGCTGGGAGTTGAACCATGCAGCGCTGTAAAACAGCATTTCATCCATATAGAGTACTTAAAAGCGGAAGTATAAGATAAAAGATAACATAAATGTGATATGCTTTGTTTTACAATAAGAAAATCCTGTTTAATAAATCTATACCATGTCGTGAGGTAATACATCTCTCAGTTCTCCATCTTGAGTCAGTTTGACCAAATCCAACAGCCATTTCCTGCAGCAAACGTGTCGTGTAGCTTCAGCCTTGTCTGACCATATCCACTTAGCACTAGTGCTAATTCCTCTCGCCACGCGCAGTGGCCAAACGGGAATCGAGTTGTTCCCATACACGATTGCATGCGGCCACTTCGAGTCGTCCAGGGTCAACTTCATCCATTCAGGATACAACGATTCGGTACATTTCCACGAATCATCGGTAATGACATCGTTGCTAAGCGACGCAATAAGGCCGGGTTGCCCTCGGTTGTCGTCAAAGCCTTCTAGCGCAAGGAGACGAGCATTTGATGGTATCTTGAATTCCAACGTCGAGTTAGTCCAGCAAAATACGATATTATCGGTTAAAAGCTCTCCGTCAACGTACACCCTAACCCTTTGACTGCATGAGACAGCCAACTTTATGTAATCTGAAATAAAGGTTGCAATGCTTAGTTAAAATGTACATGCTAACAATCGATTAAATGTTAAACACTTTCAAGTTTTATTTTCAAATAAACTTTTTGTTTGAGAGCATATCCTTCCCTGTTTTCTTTCTTTCTTTTTTTTCTTTGCTTTCTTTCTTCTGATTTTCTATTTTTCCCTACTGTCTTACTTTTTTCTTTCTTTTTTTCTTCTATTTCTTCCCTTTTTTTGCCTTAATTCCCGTCTTCATCTTTCCCGACTGAGTTTTCTTTTTTATTCTTTTGTTCCTTCCTTCCTTGCCTTTTTCTTTCTTTCTCTCCTCCTTCCTTCCTTCTTTTCTTTTCTTTCTTTCCTTTCTTTTCTTTTCTTTTCTTCCTTCCTTTTCTTTTTTCTTTTCTTTTCTTTCTTCTTTCTTTCTTTCTTCTTTTTCTTTACTGTACCGCTTGACAAAATGCCCTTCTATTAGTTTCATGCACCACTTAGGATTATCAAGAGCATCCAGAAACTCTTGAAGATACTTCGATATTGATAAGCAGTCTCGAACAAAGAACTTATCTCATATATACTCAAGGGAAGGCTATGATTATGGCCGAGTTGAGAGGGTGTATGTAATCAAAATCGTTTCAGAACATTCTTCGGTTCTTTGGCAGTTAACTATTTTTCAGCCAAAACATCTCGATAGCCCTCTTTTAGCCTTTTTCATCAATACAACTTAATCTCGAAATGTCAGCCAAAATATAGCATGTAAGCAAGTTGAGGGAAAAAAAAAAACCAAAACAAAACAAACAAACAAACCATTTTCTACTGATTCGTTCTCTCTTATTGAGAATCTGAACGCAATACAACTAATTCTAATACTACGTCATTCTTGTCATCAACAAGAGGAGTGCTTCATAACTACTTGCCATGAGAAGACGGTACTTTGCCATCGATCTTCTTTTGGCAGTTTTTCGTCATCTGTAAAGATACAAAAACTGTGCGTTTCAGTTGCAATTATTAATATCTTAGTGTTCGTTACAATTAATATGTTTTCTCTCAATATTTCCTTAAAGCTTAATTTTCAATCCCAACATAGATAAAATAAACTATAAGTTTCAAAGTATATGAATATATAGTTTGAATGAGCATGATCTCATATGTATATCACATGCCTTATCTGCAAATAACCAAAGAAAAAGAAAAGTAAACAAGTTCGAATTTCAAGTTTTTGAATTTCAAGGCAAATAAAAATATAACTGCTTAACAATCAGTGGCAACTTTCGGCAATTCTACTTTCGCAAAAAACCTCTCATTTAGAATCACGAAATGCGTAAAAGTTCATTTTTCATGTCTTTCTTTCGTTAAATCCCGAGAAAACTGGACCTTTTTCTTATATTATTCTTTTGCTTAAAAATAAAAAAAAGTTGATTTTTTTTCCGCGATAAAAATCTGAATTTTTATAACTTTTATTTTTCAAAGACGTAAAGGAAAGGTCGGTAATAGTTATTCATACGGTAATAGTCATTTACGGGAATAGTTATTCATACGGTAATAGTTAGATTCATAAAAATTCAGATTTTTATGGCGGAAAAAATCAACTTTTTTTCTTTTTTAAGCAAAACAATAATATAAGAAAAAGGTCCAGTTTTCTCAGGATTTTTAAGAGAAAATTATGAAAAATGAACATTTATTACCAATTTCGTGATTCTAAATGTTTTCTTCTTCTTCTTTTTTTTTTTTTTTGCGAAAGTAGAATTGCCGAAAGTTCCCACTGTCTCTTAAGGTTTAGAATTTTCACGAAAAAAACTAGAAAGAAAAATCTTCCTTTTTTGCAATTGCTTCCTAACCTTGAGCTGGTGGAAGATGTATCCGTACGCTTGGATGAGTTTCTGACCCGCTTGACATTTGTTCTCAAATCCACAATCATTCAACTCGCAGGTCAAGCCAGCTCCGAGAGTTGTCGCCATTCTTAAATTGTACGAAGCACAATTTTTGAGCGAAGCGCATTCTCTCAAACACTCGTACCATTCAGTCACAGGGAAAGTTTTAAAAGCGTGACCAACAAGAAATGCTCCCTGAAAACTGAATAAACCGTTTGACAAAGAACTGAAAATTGCAAGAGAAAGGAAGAGAAAAATGGAACACAAACAGCGCTTTCCCGGTATCACCATCATGTAAAAAGAAAACGTTTTTGAGACAGAATCGTATATCGAGTGGTGCAGCACGACACAAGATGTGTTTACATTAGATAGGTGGCAAACACAGTGGACGAAAAGACAGCAAATCAGACAGCAACAGGAAGAAAGAAGGTAAACAATGGCAGACACGAAACAAGTGCTTGACGTGTGCTTGAGAGTGAAAAAGTCAATGAAAACTAAGAGTCTTCAGTGACCAGTAAAAATCCAGCTGTTTGTCAGCTTCAGACTGAAACCATTAAAACTGTATAATTGAAATGGAAGGAAATAAGTAAAAATATAAAAAAAATCGAGGTTTTCACGGCAAATAGACCAAATCCACTGGGGCCTAATGTTTCCCATTTCAGACCTTGTGTCAATCTTTTGGGAATACGTATCTTCTCAAGCGCTACCGAGAAACAAAGAAACAATACCCAAGGGAATGACACGTGGTCTGGAATGGGAAAACAAATACGTTGAAGTAGATTTGGTTCATTAATATTTTGTGTTTTTGTAATCATGGACATGAAGCAAGACTTTTTATTTGAAGTTGCAAGTATGTGTGGGCATATTTTAGGGAGCAAATTGTAGTCCAGTGAGCCACTTTCTTATCTACTGCATCTTTTGAAGCTAGACCGTATAGAAGTTTGTCTTCCCATACATGGCTTAAATCCATAATGGTAATAATAGTAATTTTTTTATCGCCAAATCTAAAAAGTAATTTATTACAAAACTTTGTACAAGTCAAAAACAAACCGCTCCAGTATCTAAAACAAATATAAAACAAAAAATAAGATAAAAACACTCTATATTTATATTACTATCAATAATAATTTATGACTGTATTTCTAATGAAGTCATAATTGAACACACACACTTGACTATGCAGTGGTTTCTTCCCTTGCAGGAAATATTTGATTAAAATTAATATTACTTCTGCTTAAGAAGTCAATTGGATAAATCAGCATCTACACGAGCAAGTTTTCCTTGACACAGAAAAGTTGCTTATGGAGTAAAATGAACAACTTTGCCTTGACAAGGAAAAGCTGGCTCATGTAGACAGACAAAAAGGAAAATGAGGCAATGAATATTAATGAGATTAGTTCTCAGCACATTACTTCACTGATCAAAACTTGTTCATCATCTACATGAGCAAGAAAACCTTGTCAGTAGAAAATTGTCAAAGAAAACTTGCTGATCATCTACATGAGCAATGAAAATTGTCAGTGATACTTGTCAAGGAAAACTTGCTCGTCTAGATGGGCTTAAGCCTTGCACTAACAGGTCAAGTGATCACAACCCCCTTAAATCAAGCACAACGTGTCAAAATGAACTCCAGAAATGGAAAAAGCATCTTTTCATTTCTGGAGTTCATTTTGACACTGGTGCTTGATTTAGGGGGTGGGGGTTTGTAGTCACATGACTTGTGCAAACGGCCTTTTCTTTTTCTAATTATATCAATGACAGGAATATTTTCTAATCCATCCCCAACTGCCATACCTTCTCCACCAATAAAGGGATAATTAATTACAAAATAAAAATTATAACTTTGTATGTTAACAGCATTTATCCTTCGGCCTGTCATACCCGAGATGGAAAGTGGCTGGGGGGGATCCCATAGCTTTCTGTAGAATATTGAAATTTGAAAGCCACATAAAAACAAGGATTTGACATAAACCTGAGAATGCTCAGCCATGCACAGCATGGTTATCTCTATTACTGGTAGTCCTTTCCTTACATGTACTACTGTTGATTCCCATCTTTATGGACTAACAACCTTGGTTTCATTTTTATGAGCTATGTGTCACGCTGTCTTGTTCCTAAACGAGCCTTTGGTTTTTGCATTGCTTTACAGTGGGTTGGAGATTTGATTAAGGCATGAAATTTCCAGGCCTCTGAAAGCTGACGAACCTAGGAAAATGAATAAATATTATAAAATTAAAATAGGGGTGTGATAGAGGAAACCAATGGTTAAACTTGGGGGCAGAGGTTGTTATTGATTCAGTGGAACTTAAACCTTCATCCTATGGAAGATAAATTGGGAGCAAATGATGGCAAGGAGCATGGCTGGTTCATCTTGTAAATTTTCAATTGAAGAGGTCTCATTTTACTTAGTGATTTTTACCTCACCAATCACCAAACCAGAGAATGCAAATTGCTGTTCATGCCTTCTTTGAAATAGCTGTACAAAAGACCATCTTAGGGTAAAGGGGCAATGCCTACTTGTTCAATGTGGGTAGAAATTCAGCAATACTTACAGGAATAAGATGATCTTTTTCATTGTCCTGTTCAACTTGTCCTAATTCTTCTGGTGTTAGTAGACCAAATCTAATGTGATAAACAACTGAACTAGCAATCTCTGCTACAGATTTGCTAGAAACAACCTGTAAATATGATACAATGAAACCAGAATTAGTTACAGTGTATGACGGTTGGAAACTTTGTGTGACATGAAAGAAATTCACCACCACCATTATCATCATCTTTCTTGACATCGTAAACACAAAAATCCTCACCACCATCATCTTCATCATTGCCTTGAGTAGTAAAGTAACTTTTAGTAAAGTTAAGTATATTTTCCTTTTTTTTCCCCACTGTGTTGCAGATTTCCTTTTATTGGTTATTGCCTTGATGTCATCACCCATTATCATCTGCACCCTACTAATCATCATTATCATCATCCCACATCATCCTCATCACCACCTTCACAATTATCATCAACATCACCTTAACCACAATCAGTATGATCACTTCTAAAACTCATTAAAATTCATTAGATTGTTCAGCCAATAGCGTGTACCAATTGGTACCATGTGATGATATCTTTATACCACGATAAAGACACCAGAAAAATTTTTTCGGGTATTCATTTATTTCAATCGCTTAGATTGGATATATTTCACTGCGACGATCATCACTCAAACTTC
>WUAP02013903.1:0-19804 GCA_015163945.2 Stichodactyla helianthus | reverse complement strand
GTGGATAAACAACTCAAAAATTACTACTGTGCGAAGTTTCATGAAAATTCCATGTGCGGTTTTATTTCTACGGAATTGCCTAAAGCTTCAGTGCCTATTTCAATCTGCATTAGCCATCGTTCCACCGATGAAGGTCGTAGTATGTCGACCGAAACGTCTAGTAACAAATTATAAATCAGAGACAACCAGTTATTTATTCAATTTTTCAAACGCCTGATTACAAAATTTTTGAGCTTATTTATTTCAAAATCTTTGATATTATTTATTTATTTATTTATTTATATATTTATTTGTTTGTTTGTTTGTTTATTTATTTATTTTATTTATTTATATTTTATTTTATTTTATTCTTGTGTGTCAAACTTTACACGCCATTGGCAAAGGATTGTGGGTAGTAGTACATTGCATTGGCGGGAGATGCGAGTCACGAGTATTGGATTCAAAATTTCTCTGTTTTTTCCTCTTTTAATCGTGTTAAAATTTAATCATGATGGAAGAACAGGGCACCCAACTTATGCAAGAAGGCTTTGAGTGTATAAAAGAAAGGAAATATGCCAGTCTTGATGTGGATTTGTTGGACGCCATGCTTCCAAAAGCGACAGAAAGTATCACAACTGAACAACACTTAGTCAGAAATAATGACTTCGAAACTACAGATATTCCTATCGAAAGACCTGCACCACCAACTCCTCCTCTTGAGGAAGACTTTACACGGTTTAAGGACGACTCTATTGAGGCTTCGGGTTCAAAAGAAGCGAGTGCTCCAACTAAAAAAACGAAGAAAAAAGACAAAAGCTCGTTGCTTCGTCAACTTGGTATAGACGACTGCTCTATTCCTTGCTTGTCTTCTGTAAAAGAACTGCGCGGAAAATTCGATAAACGTTACAAGTTAAACTTAAACTTTAAGAAAACCACCAGCCGTGGTAATTACCTTTCAGCTTACAAGAGAAAATGGGATTTACTCATCAAGCTTGAGCGGTGGGAAGCTGTCCTGAATGAGTGCAGCCCCAATGAGCCTTACATATCAGTAGAAAATAAAGTTGATAATTCTGAACCTCCACAAGGATTTGTATACATTGCCAAAAGCATTATGCCTTCCAATGTGGATTATCTTTTCGATAAAGATTATCTGGTTGGTTGCAGTTGTGAACGCTGCACCCCCCTGACCTGCGACTGTCCTAAGAACTCTGGAGGTAACTTTGCGTATGATCGATTTGGAAGAGTACAATTTGAACCTGGGAAGCCAATCTATGAGTGTAACTCCAGGTGTTCATGTTCTGTGTCTTGCCGCAATCGAGTTGTACAGAGGGGTAGAACTATTAGGGTAAGTTATGTTCTTTGGTCTTGTGTACCCTATTAACTCAAATAAATGCCGGCCCCCAAATAAATGTCAGGTGTGGTATTTTTAAGACTTTCATGTTAGTGAGGCCCGCTTTACAAGGAAGGAGGGTAACCGTAGTACTAGGGTTACCCACCAGGTAGGGTCAAGTGTCACAGCTCCTAGCTTTGCGCAGTGGCATTACCGTAGCCAGTTAGGGTATCCAAGGCGCAGTTATTGCTGATTGGAAACTTTTAAAAAAAGTGTCAAGATTTCTGGCCAAGATTTCTACTTACTTTTTCCACTATTACTTTTATACTTCTAGGTGACAATTTTTAGAACTCCAAATGGTTGTGGCTGGGGAGTAAAGACTATGGACCCCATTTTAAAAAATCAATTTGTTACTGAGTATGTTGGAGAAGTATTAACCAATGAGGAAGCTGAGGAGAGAGGAAAGATTTACGATGATGTTGGTCAGACATATCTGTTTGATCTTGACTATAATGAAGGTGAATGTGCCTATACCATTGATGCAAAAAATTATGGAAACATATCACATTTTATAAACCATTCGGTAAGTAAATTTAATGTATGTAAGAGATAAATACCAAGAATGGAGGCAATAAGCCATATAAAGCCTGAGGGATGCATAGGCTTATTGCCAATGTTTGAGGTATTTATGTGTCTTATTTTATACCTAAAGAAGTTTTCACAACACAGCAATTCTCAAGAGAAAACATTGCAATAATACTCATGCATTCATACATCGATTGTCTTATTTGGTAATAAAAGCATATGTAGAAGATAATTACATCATAGTGAATGCTTTTGCTCATCCCACATGGAGAGGGGGATGCCAAGAGATCACATTATGAATCTGGTCTTGCAAGCTTTCAAGCTGGGAGGGCAGGATTGACTAAGGTATAAGCCAAGGTCTCACAAATACTCTGCTAAATAAGTAGTCTTTTGTTGGGACGTGCTTCGCAATCCTGCCTCAGATACATTGAGTTTGTAATGGGGAATGAATTCCTCATTACAAATTCAAGGGTATTTATCTAGATATTGCCCTCATTAACGTATTCAGTGGGCTTTATCCAAGATGAAACCCAATGAATAACAAAGAAAACTGTGTTAGATGCAATAAGTAATAGTAAGATAAAAAACAGAAAAGAGTGTTCTCAGCTGCACCTTGTTTTTCAGCCCACTTCTCATTGTTTGGATAGAGGATGAAACACTCTTTCAAGTGCTTGATCTAGAATAATTAGTTACTTATAATTACCATTAATTAATTAGTAAATTTGACTTGATGATTAATTAATACCAGCTGAGCAGAAATAAATTCTCTAACCAATCACAGTCCATTGGGGTTTTTCATGGCCGGCCCTATGTTCAAGCACGATTTTCAACTTGAAAACAATTGGAAATTTAATCTGATGTATTTTAAGGCCTAGAAAAGTCCAAAAGTATTAAAAAGAGTGAAATTTTATCTTTGTGTTATCCAAAAACTACGCGCAAAAAATAATTTTGAAAACAAAGAGTGAGGGCCAGAGGTTTTGTCCAGCAATGCTTTGCACAGCTAGTCATTTGCTCAACTGGAAATTAATACTGTTCTATTTTATATAATGGGGTACTAATATTTGTTTATTTTGATCTCAGTGTGATCCAAATCTTAATGTCTATGGAGTATGGGTTGAAACGCTGGATCCAAGGATGCCCAAAATAGCATTTTTTGCTAGCCGTGACATAAAGGCAGGGGAGGAGCTCACCTTTGATTACCTGATGTCAGCTGGAGATAGCTCTTCTCCATCACCAGTTAAGTCATCTTCTAAGAAAACAAAGCGAATCCCTTGCCACTGTGGAGCTAAGAACTGTAGAAACTACTTATTCTAAAACACTTTAGTTTAGATGCGATGTACACACACACTGAAACAGGCTGGGGAACTTAAAGTATTTGTGACATTTTGGTATTAAAGCCTGGTTCACACTAGTGATGCAAGCATAAGTGTGAGTAACATGAGCAGTACACTACTGAGTCTGCGTATGTTGCTTATGCTTATGTCACCAGTGTTAACAAGGCTTAAGTCATCATCCTTATAATTAGAGCAGTCTTCTATGAGTGGAAAACCTGGTACAATTGCAATAACACTAATCATGGCTTCTTATCAACTGGTAAAACACAGTTAAGACTAGATTATGGCTATGAATTTGCCATGTCACTACCATAAAGCTGCTCTGTTTGGAAATGTCACCTATTCAGGCCAGCCAGTTACTGTATACGGAAGCAAAATTCTGTTTAAATTCGATATCAATTGTATATATTCTTAAAATCAATACACTGTTACAACAGCTTACCATTTCCTTGATGCTAGTGTCTAGGGTTGCCATGGATGTCATCAGTTTTTGGCAGTTACATTAATTTTCGCATCCCCCATTCCTTGTTGAGGACATCCAATTTTTACTCTATTTTCCCTGGACTACCCTGCCTTGACATGATCAGTTTCGGTCAGAACCCCTAGAGTTTTCATCTTCTTACTGTGTTTATCTCTATTATACTGTACATGTACTGAAGATTTTATCCAACCCCCGAGGCAAGAATTTCTTAATGTCCTTTACTGGGACTACAGAAATGAAATGCAATGGCCAATCCCAGAACACAGTGTTAATTTATTACATAAAAGGTATTTGTACTTAATTATTCCAACTTCTACTCGTTGTAAAAGAAATGGTTTGCAGAATCAGTTTCATTACATTTTATTCAACTTTTTATCATAAGGTGATATTACCAGTGTTACAATATCACATGTTAAGAGTTTGATATGGTATTTATTCACAAGTTTTCTTTACCTTCATATGCAAATTGCCCATTTCAGACTACGTGACATTCTCTTGGGAATCTTTGATCTTTTGTTACGAAAATGTTAACCTATCAACATAAGAAAGAATTAATTCCCAAGAGTGACATCACATGGTCTGAAATGGGTAAACAAACAATGAAGGCAAAGAGGTCTATTGCCTTTAAAGTTGAGTGCTGTTTTTCTTTGAAACTAGTAGAATGTATACCAAACTTAACCCATGCTGTCATCTGGTGCTAAGCAATGTGGCTGGTCTTATATAGTAGTTCTCTGCATTTTCTTAGCTGTTTTCCTTAATGGACAATTAGATTTGACATGGCAAAAGTTCGACATCTGAACTGGGCCTTACATGAAGTAATATTGTATCATTTCATTGATATAGAGAATATCACAGGGGTGTGCAGAGATAAAAATTTGATCTTCAAGTGTTGCTGATCTCTCTCACAAGGGAGTGCTTTGAACATGAGAAGATAAAATTCACAACTCCAAGCAGCCATGTAAAGTTCTGGTTTTTATAAATATCAATGAAATATCCAGGAGCAAGAAAGAATTTTAAGGCCATTTGTGATTGGTTAATATAGGGTAGTCATAGCAACAGTGATATCCTCACGTGAAGCTGGGATAAAAATATAAAAAAATGTCCTCACTGGGTACAAAATTTTAGAAATGATAAATCCTGACATTTCATCAATATCTATAGTAATGGTTTTTATTCAGTTTTATTACTGGATGTCAACTCTAAAGGTCCATGCACACTAAGGGTTTTGCTCCAGGGACAGGCTCTCAGGTCACTTTTGCACAATTTGTAGTACACACAAGAGAGCATGCTATGGGAGCTGGCTGCATGATGTGGTCATACATGCTGAGATTTAACCAGTTTAATATCAGGGAGCATGAGCTGGAGGCAAAATTCTTGCTCCTGTCACAATTATTTTTTTTTATGTGAAACCTTTGGCACACACAAAGAGGAAAACAACCCTGGAGCCTGTTCCCAGAGCAAAGCCCTTAGTGTGTATAAGGCCTTAAATGTGTAATTAAGCAAGGATAAATCACTTCAAGGACTATATATCTCATCTAAGCAACTTAAGATCTACAATCGTGCATATTTAGTACCAATCATGCAAAATACAGTGAGATCTGAATCTGGCTCATACAGTGCTTCAGATTGAAAAATTTACAAATATTACTACTAAGAGTACAAGCACAAAAAAGTGTTTCATCTCTTATTCAAACAAATTGAAGTTGGCTATGCCATGTTTTAATTTTTCAACCAACTTCTCTGTAATGCTAGTAGAAAGAAAAACTTTGTTTCAAGAGGGTGATGCATGTCAGATATACAAGGTATGAACAAACTAGCCTAGTGGCCCTTGGTGCTTCAGTATCTGGTAAAGCACTCTTTCAATTTTTGTTACTGCAAGTTAATGCCCAAGTTTGTACTCCTATTTTCATTATTTTCTTGCAACAAAACTAATGAATTAAATAACCATCAATAAAAGGCTAATTGTTGGCTCAGGTTTGCATGCAAACTCTTCATATGTAAGCCCAACAAGTTGGGTTGCTAGTTTTGAACTCTCTGGATGCCAAACGTGAATTTTTTTTACCACAATTGAAACTTTTCTTGCTTTCTGATTGACTGAGAGCTGTGGTAAATAAGAGTCCATATCATGGTGACCTTCACAACTGCAAAAAGATTTTTAGTTTTTGTGGTAAAAACAAATTCATGATACTTTCTGGTGGTATGTCCTCTTATTTACTACAGTTGGCACCATCACATTGTCAAAATTGTTAAGTGGATCCACCTCCTATTCTTTCTTTATCACAAGGGTTTTTCTGCATTATCACAATTAGGTGCAGGAAAACACCCATATCAGATTGTAAAGCACATCGAGATTGTGTATTGTGTTCTATATTAAGAATCCCTTATTTTTTATAATGATAACACCATCAGTAAAAGCAAAAGACAGGTACAAGGTTACTGGATTTTAATTCTATTTTTTTTTCAAAGTATCGCAGTATTCATACAACCAGGTCAAGAGTATTCCTTGGGCTGCCTGCGTGTTGTCTAATCCCTTGGGATATATAGAACAGGTGTGTATCCAGGATTTCAAAGTTAAGGTGATGGTCCTCTTCTAGGTTCATGGCCTTAATGGAAGGAAGTGTCTAATGACTTAAGGAGATTAACAGACATATAGTAAAGATTGCATTCCTCAAGAAGATGTTGCATGCATAAAAAGGTAATCATTTTCTAGGTTCAGATTCTCTTCAGGACATGAAAACCTAAATTTCAGGACCTGAAAGAGAGCTAAAGTTATAGAGAAAATAAACCTAGAAGATGACAGTCATCTTTCTTCTTCATGTGCGTGTTGCCTGCTCTTTGCTAAATCTGTTTATTAACCTCCCGTTCCTACCCTCCACAAAGCACATGCAATCGCAAGAGTGTTGGTATACAGATAAGCATAGCATCAGATTTTTTGTAGCTTGTACAGTTAGTTCAATTTACACAGTCTAAAATATGGCAAAATGGGAACAACAGCATCAGCAGAGATCACCCTAAGCATGTGTTATTTACATTATACAGTACATCAAATAAAAGCATTGTATTTAAAATAACCTGTACACCAAGGTAGAGCACTTTAGGTGCCTGACATAAAAATGATAAAAACTGAAACGTTTATAATAGATATGCTCGCTCCCACTTGCACAGGACTGGGAAGCATGCATCACAGATGAAATACTGTCATGTTTGATCTATTAAAGGAACAGCAATCTCATACACTGTGATTTGTTCAATGGATATTGTCAGTCTGATTGTGCAGTGTGCCATTACACTTTCTTTCACAGTTGCATAAAATCTACTCTAAAATTGCAGAGCAATAAGGCATTTGAATTCATTGCTTAATCCTAATGCTAACAGTATTTGAAAGTCAGCTATTTCTTTGAATTTTAGAAAGTTGATATCCACAAGCACACACAGGATTTTAATGTTGGCTTCATGCCTTATTACTCTGACACCTTTCTTGATATAAATTGTACCTTCCTAAAACCTAGAGTGTAAGCCATATATCCATGACATGAAACAATTCAATCATTTAGAGCATAATTAGAGTATTTAGTTATCAACCTTTAGTTATTAACTAGGAATTCACTCATGCATGAACCACACAAAGAAACACAAAGATTGCTAGAGGTGTGTTGCTTTTGTTCTCAACATTCTGCATGAACAATATCAGGTTATAAAATAAAGACAATTACGTCTTGAATTTTTTCATGGATATACAACATGCACTCTAGCCATGGTACTTATATATTATTGGTGTTCTGAATATTCTCTGATGCAGCTTCCAATTCACTTATTTCTTCAGTCTTCAATGTCTTCTATGTTGGCAGTAGTTCGTGTAGACTTTTCAAGTATGCTTCATGAAGTTTCTTGATAAAGTCACTGTCATTCTAGAAATAAAGATTTCTTTGGTTAAAGGGGGACTAGCATCAAAATTGTTCAACATTCAATTTAGCTGAAACTTCATGAAACTACACTCAAAGACCCTCAAAGAGCTGTTCAAAAACTGGTTAGTTTGTTTTCTGAAAATTCTTATGGGAAGTATTAGATTTTTAAGAATCTTTATACTAGGTATCAGTGACGTCATACACTCCACAAATATTTAGTTCCATACATTTCTTTGTAATTTGTAATTGAAATATCTCAATGTAAATGTTCTACATTGAAGAAAACTGGTCAGAAAATAAATCCTTAGTCTAAACAATGTAAGAAAACTCCTTCATACAAACTTTTAGTGTTAAAGAAATAAAATTGTTTAAGAAACAAAATATAAAGAAATGTAAGGAGGTGAATACTAAGGTTGAGCGTATGATGTCACACAAATGATTTTGATGCTAGTCCCCCTTTAAAGAAAATTTGAAACATCTCAACATCTCTATTATATGTTGCTCAATACTAACTAGAAATGTACCATGCCTGCTTTTGATGTGGCACATGCCAATACGACTGGCATCGCCGATTGTTTTCACTGATATTTGTTGGTTACCTCAAGTCCTTAAATGACTTTTTTGGGTCAAAAATCTTCATTTGATATCCTCACCAGTGAGGATATCAATGACATCATTTCTGTATTTGCACACTCAGTTTTGCAGAGCTGCCATGTACAAAATAAGAGGTTTATAAACTTCATATCTTTGCAAGACTGTGCAGAGTGCACACTATATATCCGAACCAATTACTAACTATTTAGAGTGTAATTAACATACCTTCATTAAATACATCATAGCTTGTAATAACTGTTCCTGTGTCAAGGGGGAAATCTCCATTTTCTGTGGTGTTGGTCTTGGTTGTGGGTCAGGTGTTGTTACTTTTGACAGGGATTTAAAGGCCATCGGAGACATCAGCGATGCTGCTACAGTCATAGTTTGGTCTGGGCCTTTCTGAGGGGAGTCCTGTATCAGATACATGTAATCCATAATCATCTAACCTTAAAAGCACCCTCAGTTTTCACTAGACCAGAATAATATCTAAAAGACTGCAAAAAACTTTTGCTGTTCTATATTTATTAGTGGCTTAATATACCTGTTGCTGTAGCCCAACTGTGTTTGGAAATGGTATACTACTGAAGGTGTTACTGACTTGCTTATCACCATCAAATAACTAAACACAATGAAGAAATATAGTAGAAAGAGAGAGAAAAAACAAAAAAATGAGAAATTAATGCCATTAAAATTGTCTACTTTTTTCAACTTATTACCCTGGTAAATTCTTCCAATATGCAGATCTAAAAGCTTGAGTTACAATAAATTTAACATTTCACATTTTTCTCCCATATTTTCTTTACATGACTATTTTGGCATCACCTCGTGAAATATAAAATGGATTTTCCCAATATTCAAAGACTTTTCAAGGCAGAATCAAATTCAAGGACTTTTCAAGACACATGGTTTAGTAAGTAGTCAATTCATCTTTCCAAAACTCAACAGAGGGCTGGAAATGAAGTTGTGCTACACAGTGTGGGTCTGAATTTGGGAACCAAATCAAAACCTGCTTTTAACCTCTTTCAACTTTGGAAAGCGAGTAAGTCCCACTCATATGGATCAATACTGCTCTAATTATGTAAATACATCTTCATACCTTTCTTTGAACTGCCCCTCGATCAGGAGACATATCAATCTTTCCCTGTGAAGTTAAAATTTTGCCCACTGACAAAGACTGGGGTTTTGAAACATCCTTTTCTCTATTATACCCCAAAGGGAGTTGGTTATTTGATAAGCCATTTTCTAAGATACTTGAAAACTGTGGTGCTGCAGGATATGCAGGTGGCTTAAAAGGAGCAGGTGATGAATAAGCCCTCTGTTTCACTTGCGGTTGAATTTTTCCTGTTATAAGACCTTTTAAGTGATCCAATTGTTGTTGATTTTGTTGGAGAAACTGCTGCTGTTGTTGGTGTGCTTGAACAGATGGCTTTTGTTCTTCAGGTTCAACTTGCTCTGATGAGGTTCTCTGTTAAATTTGACAGAATAGTATCTATTAGATTAATGTTAGATTTAATCTCATTGTGTGCATAAATAAACCAGTACATGTATCATTAATACAGAGTAATTAAGTGGATTTTTCACAGCTGAACAGTTAATAGTACCAACAAAATGATTTAAATAAAGTATTGTTTTTACTGTATTACTAATAGAGTTTTTCAGTACCATTACCTTGTTATATTGCTCCTGAGCTTTTGCAAACATGCTCATAATATCTACTTTCCCACTCGGTTCCTCTTCATTTTGGTGTTTGTCCTTTAAATTAAAATAAAATAAATTTACTTGTTCAACATGCCAAGCTATCATTTAGATGAAATCCACCCTATCAGTTCCCTGGAATCTACTCTGACTTAATTTTGATAAACAGAACAGCTTTATCTGTGTACTGTTCAGTTATGAAAGCACTATGGAAGTTTTTAGAACAAGAAGTTAGTGTGAAAGTGTAGTTAAAGTGAGGATAGCATGGATGACATAGCAGTAAAAGTTTGCCTCTCACCACTGTGAGTCCAACAAATCAGGTTCTTGGTTGAGCCCTGCAGATGCCATGCACGAGTAGAATCTGTTAAATGTGTTACCCTCTCTCTAGCCTTGAGGGTTTTTGCTGGTTTTCCTCTCTCCGTAAAAATCAACATGTGAGCTGAGAGTTGTATACTTAAAACAGTTAATGTAGTGGCAGTGTGTGTGAGTGATAGTGCCCTCAATTAGTGGGAAAGTACTAGAATGACTAGGCACTTAAATAAAGGGAGAGAACAAGATAGAGAGCTTCTTTTTGTCTCAGGACTTTCTAAGTTCTTCTACAACTAAACAGATCACAGATGAAGCTGTTCTATTTCTTTTATAAAGTGGGAAAACAGAAACATTTTCAGGCTCTTTTGCCTTTTTATTTTTGTTCTTCAGGCCAGCATGATGATGTATATGTAAAGCTGATCAATATTCTGATGGAGCAATGTCCAGGGTTCCTACAGGATCCCCAGTGAGAATTTTCAAAACTTTTCCAAAACTTTCCAAAGCCCTTTGACTCAAATTTCCAAAACCACAAAGCAAAAGCCAAATTCATGGATCTAAACCATTCAACATACAACTGATGGAGTTCGACATGGCAGGTCATTGTAAAAACCGCTCCGTTATATTCATAACGTTTACTTGGTTTATTTTATTCCTTTGGCAAAAACAGTTTACCCTAAATCAATACAAGGGTATTATTAACATGGAAAATAATATTTCTTGTCTTGGGATAATATGGATACATTCTCAAAAGCCAGAAATTCATAGCCTCTTAAACTTGATGTCCATCTTGTTCATCACTGTGAACATTCGACTAAAAAGAAGTACTTACACGACACGAGAATTGCAAGATGTAACAACTCTCACTCAACTTTATGCATGAGTCAATGTAAACCCCAACCCACCCCGGGACAAGGTGGGGATATGTAAAAAGCATGCTATTTAATGAGGACAAATTCCCTGACCCTGGGGCTTGTTTTTAGCTTCAAAGCTCCCACCACCTGGGGACAAAAAAATCAATATTCCACAAGAGATGAAAAAAGCTTTCCAGTCCATGTTCTGTGTTATTAAACAGAAAACATTTCCTGTCACTTTAATCATAATAAACAATCGACTTATAAACCCGTGATTTTATCGAAAAATTACAGATTACCCGTATTTCCTCACGTATAAGGCGCATCTCGCGTATAAGGCGCACCCCCAACTTGAGCTTAACATTTTAAGATTTTTTCTCCAAAAAACGTTTCAGCAAAAAACTCACTTAAAAGGCGCACCATGATTTTACCTTTTGGTGTTTTTGTTCTGAATCACTGACAATAAACAAATCCATAGCCATGTACCATCTACTAGTAAAAGTTCAAAGTCCCAACAGTTCGGTCGTGTTTTTTTCACTCAAAATCAATGAAAACATAAAGAAGATAAATTGCAGATTTTACTCTATTATACTGAACAAAATGATATCTCGATAGAATGATCCTGTAAATGTTGTGAGAGAAGCAAGAAAAGCACTCATTGACTTATCGTATTTCAAAAACGTTTCAGTCATACGCCATGTTGTAGGTGATTTACATATAGGCTGAGAAGCAGGGGAGGCTGCTAAGCAAACAAAATGGCGGCATGCTCGATAACAAGTTCAAGAATCTTTGATATTTTTCATCTCTCAGCTTTTAATTTAGTTCACATTTCATCCAAAAAGCTACTTGGAATTTAGAAGAAACTAGGGTCAACTTATACAAAGGATATACAATAAAATCGGCAATTTCCCTGGGATTTTTGGGGGTCGACTTATACACCTAGTCGGTAAATACGGTAAATGGTTGTTGTAGTCTTCCTTTGTTTATAGTAGCGATTAACAAGTATATATTGAAAAAAGAAACCGAAAGTACTCGGCTATAAGGCGCACCCCCAACCTGGAAAATATTTTTTAGTAGATCATAATTCTGAAAGGTGTAAAAAGGCGCGCCTTATACGTGAGGAAATACGGGTTAAACAAATGAGCCCCTAAAAGCAAACATTAGCTCTTTAATAAACAGTATTTATTTAACAGTTTCAAGCTTGGATGGTCAACAATTCAATGAAAAGACAAAGGATTTTCATTTTCATCACAAAAACTCACCTTAACTGACGCCATGTTTTTCCGTCACTGAGATGAACTACTGCTAACTTAACATCTGCAGGTTCATAACAAATCCCCACCTATGGCACCTACCCTGGGGGATGAATATGGCCTCAAATCCTCTATACATTTCCCCTACTAACCCCCAAACTTGTCCCGGGGTGCGTGGGTGGGGGGTTGGGGTTTACATTGACTCATGCATTACAGTTAACCACAGATTCGATTACTACTAAACTTCTACTTTCAGGCGACATTACCAATCCTGGCCCACCAAGCGTTTTATACAACCACGACTCGAACTCCAGAAATTCCAAATCAGAAAATCTTGAGTACAGATCAAAGAATCCTTCGGTATTTAATGTAAACACCCGAAGTATTGAAAACAAAATTCAGAAGCTCCAGCTGGAAATAGCTAGCTACCAGTTCGATATAATAGTCCTTACATAGACTCATTTGGACAATTCTATATCTGATGTTGAAATATTCGGTCAAGATTACTGTGTGTTCAGAAAGGATAGACAGCAGATCGGGCGCTTTGGTGGTGGAGTGTTGATAGCAACAAGAAAGAACAGGATTAAAGCATCCGTGAGAGAGATAAATTATCAAACAGAGTTAGTAATGGTTGATCTATCTACCATTGACTGTACAAAAATATCTTTAGGAGTATATTACAGGCCGCCTAAAAGTAATCTCCAGCCTCTTGAAGATCTTCGTGTTGCCCTAGACAATATTAGAACATCAAACTTGATACTACTTGGTAATTTCAACTTAAGCGAATTTGACTGGACCGATAACAGGCCTTTGACGAACTCAGAACACCATATTCTACTACACAGGACATAATTCAAGACAATTTCCTGAGCCAGTTAGTAAACAAACCAACTAGGGAACGAAACATTCTAGATCTTGTTTTGACTAACACTACTGACCTCATAAATAATCTCCAAGTTTGTGAGCCTTTCTCTGACTACAATACGACTATTTTCACCATAAATTTTACAACGTATCAAAGCTGTCTGTCAAAGAAAATCACTTATTCTTTCAAAAAAGCAGACTGGATTCATCTGAGAAGTTTATTACACCAATTGCCATGGAATTGCGTTTATAGTGAGAGCGACATGGATAATAACTGGACTCAATGGAAAGGCCTCTTCTTTACTGCAGTGGGTCATTGTGTTCCAAAATACAAACAAAAAAGGAAATCTTCGGCTCCATGGATTACCAAAGAGCTAATCAAACTTTGTAGAACGAAAAAGTCTTTGTATAAAAAAGCAAAGAAGTTAGGTAGCGAAGATTGCTGGTCAAGATATCGTCAGTTTAATAATACGCTAAAGAAAAAAAATGTAATTCTGCTAAATGGAAACATCTCAAGGATCTTGCAAATAGACTAAAATTGAATAATAATCCCAAACCCTTTTGGAACTTTATCAAATCTAAACGAAAAGGAACAAATGATCTAATTCTACTAAAAGTTGGTGATTTGCAAATTACTGGCGATCAAAACATTGCACAGCTAATGAATGATTATTTTTCTTCAATTATTTTTCTTCCACCAACACCTTACTCAGGGTTTGTATATAGGATCCCCTGTGAGAAGTTTCAAAACTTTTCCAAAACTTTCCAAAGCCCTTTGACTTAAATTTCCAAAACCACACAAAGCACAAAAAATAAAGCCAAATTCATGGATCTGAAAAATTCATCATACATTTACCAATGCAAAACAATACATACACCACACGTACAGTGTTGACAGAAAGATCTTCGGCACTTTACAATGAAAACAATCTTTGCAAGGTATAAGCTGACTAAGCTGGACAAGCTACAAAAAATCCATAACTTTTCCATAACCTAGTGAACCAAAAATTAATTTTCCAAAACTTTCAAGGTCCTGGAAAAATGCATATCAATTTCCAAAACTTTCCAAAACCTGTACGAACCCTGAATGTCTTCTACCACAATAAGTAAAGCTATGAATCATCAGTTTAAAAGATGATGCATTAGTCAGTGTAACCCCCAACCCAGACACAACAGGGGTTGGAGGGACACGGGGGTATTTACCTGCTATTCATTTCCTTTTAAATCCCTGTCAGCAGCAGAGGGAAATCACTGTCTTTTGCCTCCCTGGTATCTTAACTAGAGCCAGTTAAGAGACCAGGGAGGCTCGAGGAGAGGGGAATATGTGGGCACAGTGGATTAGCAACATTTTCCTGGAAGTAATAGCCTTTTTCCCTTTTGCACAGACATTAAATTCCTAAAGCCTGGTTGTGCCCAGGTTCAAGGGTTTACATTGACTTGTGCATAAACTAAAGCATACCTTTGTAATGAGTTCTGGATTACTAATGGGTCCTCTAGAAGGAGTTGTCTCTTCTGAACTTAGTCTATAGAATATTGAAATTGTCACTTAAAATTAAAGATAACATTGAAGGATTACAAAGAGCTATGAATGCAATGAACGATGGTGGCAGACAGACTTGGTGAGAATTAATTTACCTTATTAGTAGGCTGGATAATCTCTCACACTCTTGAGCATCATAAAACCATATTCCAAAAATGCCATCTAAAAATAAATGTTATTATACAATTACACAAACTACGTCTGGTAAAATAACATGCACTGATTGGCTGTTAGTCAGTCGTACATAACTGTACAACTATTTCAAAAAGGGTTGTTGGTTGGAGATCTGAAACCTGAAATCTGAGACTGAGAGGAATTGAGGCTGGCACAAGCTGTGAATTTATATTTAAATCAAGTTTTATTCTTAAACTAAGTTTTATCTATTAGTACTAAGTTTGCAATCAGTAAATAGTTAAATACAACAAAACCTTAGAACGACAACCTGCACTGGTGAATTGTCTGGCTCAGATTTCAGATTTTGCATTGCTGACTGACAACCTTTTTCTGAAATACAGGTGTATTCACTAGTACTCACTTTTCTTGTTTCTAAACAGTAGAAAAGGATCCTGTTGCTTAAATTCCATTTCACTAGTGATTGCTTCATTCATATTGTTCATATTCAGTCGATTCATGATAAAAAATGCGTGCTTGGGATGACTGGACCTGAAAAACAAACAGGTTGCTAATCATGAATGTGAATTGAATAGAAGGAGAAAACAAAGTAAACCATTGCTTGGCATGTGATATTATTGATTTTCTCCTAGAATTATCCATGGCTTGGGAAGCTAGATCAAACACTTGAAAGAGTGTTTCATCCTCTACCCAAACACCTCAAACTCAGTTGAAAGCTCAGCTGCACCTTTTTTCTCAACCCACTTCTTGGTGTTTGTATATCAGATGAAACACTGTTTCCCATAATGAAATACACACAGGTTTAATTTGCCAGTATTTAGATTTAAATAGATATACTTGCTGTACAAATATTCACTTTATCTACCTGCTATAGACAAATAGTGCACCTTCCACTTCTGTCTTTTCCTGAGTATATCAAAAATAATAAAATATTAGCTATAAAGAAACTAGCATGACTCTATAGCAATGCCTACATCCTATAAGTTGCTCTACTACAGGTGAGTAAGTTATAGTCTACTCTAGTAAAGGAAAAAAATCAAAATAATACTTCTTTCTAATGTTTTGGTGAAATCTCTTTAAGTGCCTGGTCGTTCTAGTGCTTCTGCACTAATTGGGGACACTATCACTCACACACACACTACCACTACATTGTAATGTTTTAATTACCGGTAAACAACTCTCAGTTTACATTTTGATTTTTTACAGAGGGAGGAAAACTGGAGAACCCAGAGAAAAACCCTTGTGGCAAGGGAGAGAACACCACATTTAACAAACTCTACTTACATGTGGCATCCGCAGGGTTCGAACCAGTGACCCAACCCATGGGACCTTAGTGGTGAGAGGTGACATTTTTATAGCTGCGCCACCCATCCCACCCACCTCCAAGGTATTGGATAATCCCTGGACATGCATTAAGAATTCCATGCTACTGCTCTAAGCATGTGTTCAAGGGGTGAAAAAAGTGAGACCATGTATTCTAAAAAGTGCTATATTTGATTTGCATTTATTTCATCAAAACATCCAAGTTCAAGTACTTGTGGGAATTTTTGGATAAATTTTGAAATGCTTCAAACTTTTGAGCCAACAAGTCCCAAGATTTCTATCAAAATGTATCATCAAAATGTATCATCAAAATGTAGCCCAACAATGTTGCATTCATTTGGACTGGAATTTGTTAACGCACACTCACATTGAATTGAGCTCATTGCAAGCAGCAGAATTAAATGTGTTGTTTCAATCAGACATCAAACATAATAGATTTCAGTTGACCTTAAAGACAATTAGATTCAACACGGCAAGATTCAAGACGTCTGAACTGGGCCTTAGCCATTTCCAATGTGGTGATGATGAAACCTTCACAAAGTTATATCAAATGATTAAAATCAGGGCATAAGAGTATAGGTTTTTTGATAGGTAAAGTATCTTTAAAATGAAATGTCAAAAAGGAAAATAGGAATTGAAATTGAAACTGAAACTGAAAAATCTATAAAATTGAACTTTGAAATTTAAATTTAAAATTTAATTCTGAATAACTGTGATAAACGTTAGTACAATACCTGTTTTCTGTTTTACAGAAATTTTTATTCTAATACAAAAGTTTAGAAGCTTAAACTACTGCTTGACAAGACAACAATTTAAAAAATTATTGACATCTACGTTATCATAAGCTTAAACTTAAATGGATGAAAAATTAAAAGCAAGAGTTTCGATCCTTTTAACAATAATATCTTGATTATATTAGGGTAATCATGTATCAAAAATCATTTTATTTAAAGCTCATAAACACGTACAAATGTCTGAGAACACAAGTTAAATCGTCTTTTGTGGAAGTCTTAATAATTGATGTGGAATTACTTGCAATTTGTTGCTCAAATTACTTACCCAAGCCTGCGTTTCTGATTTAAACTTGTATAAAGCGACTTGTGAGGCGCTGTCTATGATATTTACCACGAATTGGTCGCATTTTTTGATAGCATTTAGGTTTAATTTGAGTTCCAGTTCTGAAGGCCAAGACACGCTGTTGGCCGCCATCTTGAATTTCAACCCTCAGTTGCAACCGCTGACCAAACAGCCAAAATGGAAGCTGAAACTTTGACAAGACGAGAATCGAACGAGAAGGGCCACTTCAAACATCAAACTTCTAACTTCTAACTTCTAACTTCAAACTTCAAATACTAAATTCTAACTTTAAACTTCAAAATTCTAACTTCAAATCAAACCACAGGTATCCCAAACTCTATTCCTGTGACGATCACAATACTGAGCGAAAACTAATCGCGCAAAGCATTGTTGTTCTAAACCTTGCGGAACTTCTGTTTTGAAAATCATTTCTCGCTAGGTTTTTAGATAATTCACAGATGAAATATAAATGATTAAGAGTTTTGGAATATTCTGAGGCTCGAAGTGTATTGGATTCAATAGAACTCTTTAGCTTCGTTGTTTGTTTACCCATTTCAGAACACGTGATGTCACTCTTGCGAGCTGATTCTTTCGTATGTTAATATTTTGACATGTTCATCAGAAAAGAACAATTCATAAGAGAATGTCACGTGGTCTGAAATGGGCAATTTGCATACGAAGCTTAAGAGGTCTATTGTCAATGATTTGTCAATAGCTTTTAGGTCGAAAAATATGCTCGCACATAGGGCCGGCCATAACAAATCACAACGGACTGTGATTGATTGGAAAAATGGGAAACGATGCGGAAAATTCGCTACTGTGTTGTTGCTATACCTTACTTTACCGTATAACTTCGTGTTGTGATTGGATGATTCTCACCAAAACAATGGGAAGCCATTTCTGTCTTTGTTACTTGGCCGTACCGTGTACATGACGTGCTGTAACCCTATCTAGTAAGTTCGAATAATTCTTCTTTAACGAGGCCTCCAGCTCAGCTACTCTAGTTCCCGATGGCCATGCTAACGGAATTGAATCATGGCCATCAAAACCCCATTATCTCCTTGTTACACTGGGACTTCAAAAACGCATAAAAAGTAATTTAAGAAAATATTTCAAGTGCATTAAGCAATTATGGTCTCACAAGGATGCCGTACGGCTGGGGAAATGGCTTTCGAAGCCGCTTATTTGTCAAGTACATTCTTAGCAGAGTTCGAAAAGCTGAAATTCTCACGGAAACCTTATTAGCCATAACTGGTGAAGGTTTGTTTGTTTGCCGGACGCAACGCAGGCTAACGAAACGTATATACGCCTTTATAATTCAGTAGTTATAAAATATTAGCGATAAGCATGTGAAATAAAAGCATGGAAACATTAAGCTTTATATAACGCTTTTTTCGTGTTCAACACTTGGGATGTTTGGAGAAAACCGCCCGAGAAAACGGTTTTAGGATCACGAGCTAAAAACCAAGTAAGCAAACACATGGTTTCCTTTGAAGCAAATCATTTATTTGTTTATAGCTTTATAAAATGCTTTTTCCATGTTCTATGTTTTTACAAAGCTTAACTTTTTTATTCATCTCTTTCATTTCATCCCAATTTTTTTTTTAATACTTTTTCGTGAGTTTTAAAAAAGGCGGGAATGCAGCCGCGCGTGCGCGTACGTCCTGGTCTTGTCGTTCGTGAGCTTCCTGCTGTTTTTCCTTTGCCGGGTTTTCTTTTCGAGTCTTTTGTCTTTTTTAAATACACCAGCTAACCAATTAACTCCTTGGCCTTTTGTGAAAATGAATATTAATTCAATAATGTGTTCGAGAGCAGTTTTATTAGGCCTTTCTATGGGGAATAGCCCGGAAAATGAGTGGAAGATGAAGCCAAATAACCTTCCGTTAATTAATAACTCAGTTCAATTCGACAAAAAAATATATATATTGCCACTTAGTCCTGCATGGGAGTATGAAGAACCGACGTCGTGTGAGCAAGAAAAGAGAAAAGAAGGTAGGAACAGCTTATTTCTGAACTAGAATACACTACGCCTATGGATTTGCTACTCCTGGTGGAATAAAAAATGAGGGAAATCTTTTATGGTGACTGCTTACTATGATGAAGACAAGAAACTTTTGGCAAAGTTTGATTTTAAAAAGGGAATATAAGCTTATGGGTTTATAAGAAGCTACTTATACAAAGGACGTTATGAGACGTTATGACATTTTTGGTTTCCTTTTAGACAAGAATTATTATCAATCCTACGCATAGAATGAAATATTTTATTTTAGCTAAATTTTTAAGCATTTTTCCAAGATTTTGACTCATAATTATAAGTCATTGTATAATAATTAGGTTTTCTGAGAAAAATAAGTTAAAACCTTAATGACTGTGCTATGCATATGCTGGTTTACGCTTCTTTTCGTTGGAAATCATGTAGTTAGTCATGTAGCTTGGCTTCGGCTTCAAACGATACACCCCCTCCATCCATCCATCCATCCATCCATCCATCCATCCATCCATCAATCCATCCATCAATCCATCCATCTATCGATCCATCCCTCCATACATCG